>WOXC01001127.1:0-246143 GCA_011680675.1 Gymnobelideus leadbeateri
TTACCCTAATGTATTTGTCTATATGTATGTCATATCACTCCTTGCATGTAGTAAACTGTTGTGGGGCAAGATCTGTATATATCTTGCATATAATTATTTTAATGTGATATTCTCCATTAGAATGTAAGCTCCTTGAGGGCAGGGAATGTGTTTTTGTCTTTCTTTGTACCCTCAGTCTAACATGTAGAAGGATTTATTACATGCTTGTTGTCTGGCTGACTGAGGGCAGGAACTGTGCCCTTTTTTCTTTCTTGCTGTCCCCAGAGCCTAGCACTGTATGGTGCTTACTAAAACAGCACAAAGTTTTGAATGTTGAGTTGAATCCAGTTCAGTTGAATAGTAGATACTCCAATGTTTGTTGAATGAATGAGTTAAGATAGTTACATGATTCATCCTCAAATGAATGGTGTATATATAGTACCACAGATGGCTCTAAGTTCAGAGATGACTGTGGGCTGGGAAGACATGAGAATGACAATTTCCTAACTGAGGCAGCCTGGTGTAGTAAAAAGAGTGCTATACCTGGGCACTTGAGCCAGTCCTGACACTCAAGAGCTTTGGGATCATGGTCAATTTGCTTCATCTTTCTGGGCCTCAGTTTC
The DNA here is from genome assembly GCA_011680675.1 of Gymnobelideus leadbeateri. Taxonomy (NCBI): domain Eukaryota; kingdom Metazoa; phylum Chordata; class Mammalia; order Diprotodontia; family Petauridae; genus Gymnobelideus; species Gymnobelideus leadbeateri. Next base: position 603 of record WOXC01001127.1, read on the forward strand.
CTTACTCATCAAATAAAGATTCAATGAATTCCTTCCCTGATCACTTTCCATTTTTTGTTTATTTTTTTCTTTTTTAATATTTTGTTTGAGAGTATTATGTGTGATAATGTGTAGAAAGCCTCTGAGGCTAGTGGTTAAATGTAAAAAAAAGTCAGAATTTATTACTTTTGAAAAAGGCAGGACCTAACATAGTGTAATGTAAAGGGCACTGGTCTTAGCTCAGTATAGGTTGGCTTTAACATCTTAAAGCTTTGTGACCTTGTGTCCATGAGCCTCTCTGTGCCTCAGTTTCCTCATCTGTGAAATTGATTTAATAGTAATTATAGCAACCAATTCACATGTATATTTTTGTGGGAAAAACACCTTATAAGCTTTAAACTACTAGGAAAATATGAGTTATTGTTTTTCTCTTTATTCCAAAATATGAACGAATCACCTGTGGTATTCTGGGCTCTTTGCCTGGTACTCAAGTTGCCCCTTGGAGAATGGGTGAAATTTGGATAGGAAGAGACCTGGAAATTAGCGTGAACATTATTCACTGAATCAAACGCTTTTTTATAATCAATAAGGAATCAGCTCCTTGAGATCCATATTCTCTACATCTTTCAGACAATTAAGAAATGATAGAGATGTGGTCTATTGTTGAATACCCTCAATACCATCACATAGCATAGATTTTGACTGTATATATATTAGCTTAATCTAGCTGCTTTTCTCATCTCTATTATCTTTAGTACAATTTCTGCCTGCCCTGAAAATTCATGTAGGACTGTGATATTAGGGTCTAAGTATTTGATTCAAGAGAATAAAGCCATAACTTACAGACCCCTTTCCAACAAGTTGCCTCTTATCCGTGAATCAAAATCGTTCGAGATTCCTTGAAAGAAATAACCCTGAAAGAATACTCAATGATCCTCTCATAAATATTAGGCAAAGCATAAAACAGAAAGATGCATGCTCAATAAACATGTCTACCACTATGATGGAAAGTCCAGGATGGAGTCCAAGTTGAAAGAAGGATTCTTTATGGATGGTGAGGCCCTCCAGATGCCCATGTCTGCATCAAACCTTAGAATGTTGCAGAAGTACATATAACCAATGCCTATTTTAATGAAGAAATGTCTCTCTTACAACCTCCACTCATAGGAAAATCTATTATTTTTGCCAAAAGACTAGAACCATACACTATTAGAGCTAGAGAGGACCTTAGAATAGGGGCAAATAAACTATAGCTATTGGATCAAATCCATCCTGCCTGCCTATATTTGTATAGCCTATGAGCCAAGAATGTTTTTACATTGTTAAATAAAATGTCCTGGCATTGAAAAAATGGGTAGAACTATTCTTGCCTAGAGGGCCATACAAAAAGAGGTGAGCAGATCATAGTGTGCTGACCTTTGCTTTATAACATCTTTAAATGTGAGAACCAGAAGGAACCTTAGAATGTAGAATCTTAACTGAAGGAAAACTTTACATGGAACGGGGTTTCAGAGTTGGAATGGGCTTTAAAACATAATGTGGGTGGGTTCTTAGAGATTGTTCTAGTCCATTAGCCTTATTTTACAGATTTAGGCACTCAAGTAGACAGAGAGTTCTACCTGGAGTCAGGAAGAACTCAGTTCAGATCTGGCCTCAGATACTTAGAAGGAGCATGACTTTGGGTAAGTCACATAATCTCTCTTGGTCTCAGTTTCCTCATCTATAAAATAAGGAGGTTGAATTGGTTGACCTCCAAGGTCCCTCTCAGCTATAAATCTAGCATCTTTGGGTTCTATAAACCCAAGATATAAAGAGGGAAGTTAAGTTGTTCCCTGCCTTTCAGGACCACAGGGCTAGTTATTGATAAAACAGGTCTTCACCTGCTTCCCCCCTCAACACATCCCAGTGCTCTTTGAGTTATGTTTGACAGAGGCATCTATGAGAATTCAGAGAGGATATTGCTGAGTTGAATTGAAATATTTTTCATCTCCTTAAATAAATATGGTTTTTAAATTTTATTTTATTGGATCCTTCACTTCCACAAAACATACAGATGTGAGTATGGTTGGAGGAGGGGAGGATGTAGCAAGCATCATAGTCTTCTTTTATCTCTCTATTTTGGACATGACCATCTTTGGAAAAAATGTCTGCAGATGTGTTTCTGCAACGAGGTTGTCACTTCCTGCTAAACTCTATGTGATGTTTTAATTATTTGAGATGATTATATAGCCTGTGGCACTCAGGAGATTTTCCATGTAAAGTGGAGATGATAATAATAACAGCTATCTCCAGGCATGTGAAGCTCAAATGGATTAATATATGTAAAGCACTCGATACAGCGCCTGGAACACAGTAGGTGCTTAATAAATGCTCATTTTTTTGTTTTAGCCTTAGCCAGTATTTTGTACTTCAGTTGGTATCCTTAGTTCAGCTTTATAAGGAAAACTACTATAATAATATGTAATTATGAAATACCCAATTCTATAGTCCTTTCCTCACAACCTTGGAGATAGATAGTACAAGTATTTTTCTCCTTTTGCAGATGAGGTAGCTGAGACACAGAAAGGGGAAGTGAGTTCCACTTGGTTACATTGCATAGAAATGTCAGAGCAGCATTTAAATTTAGGATTCCTGACTTCTAATCCAGAACTCTTTCCTCTACTGTCAGACCATTATCACATTAGCACCATGCCCTTTTTCTTTGTTACTTTTTCTTCCCTAAAGAACTAGGAGAGGGTCAAGAATTACAACCATTCAGGGGGCAGCTAGGTGGCTCAGTGAATAGAGCACCAGCCCTGGAGTCAGGAGTACCTGAGTTCAAATCCAGCCTCAGAAACTTAACACAAAAACCAGCCATATGACCTTGGGCAAATCACTTAACCCCCATTGTCCTCTAAAAAAATAATTACAGCCATTCACATACATTGTAAGAAAATTAGATTTGTAGCCTTTCATCCCTGCTCTCTCTGCTGGTATGAATAATTTAGGCAGTCTGGCTCATGGCATGGAACCTAAAATTTATCCAGGACTCCAGTTTTGCATTTGCTGATGGATGCTCAGATAGGCTTTGCCCCAGCAGGTGCCCGATCATTGTCTTTCTTCCTCTCTAGGGTATATTCCCTGAAATCATCCCCCACGTGTATTGGCTCTCTCAACCTCTCCTTTTCTCCTAGGGCTTTCAATCAAATCAGACTATGTTGTGTTTTTGGGTTGAAAGGTGCTTTACTTGTATCACATCATTTGATCCTTAAAACAATGCTACTCTCAGTAGCTTACCCTAGTGTTTTAAATTGTATTTTACGAAAGGGGAAACTGATGCCTCTCAGCGAAGTCAACTCATTTGCCCAGAGGATATAGGTCCAGTTGGTAAAGAATCAGAATATGCATTTAGGCATTCTCTCACCAAGCCCTTATCCTGGTCTCATACAGTGTTTCTGCCTCCTCCTTTGCCTCTATTGTCATTTCTTGCTGTGGAATTTAGAAGGCTTTTTCAGGGTAACATCATCCCTGCTTAACCATTCTTACAAAGATTAAGTGGCGTGGCATACAGGTAATACTATGGCAATGGGGCACAAGCTCTGTCAGGTCCTACTGGAAAAGGCTTCAAATGTGGGCACAGTGAGATGAGAGGGAATGAAGAAAGGGGCACAGAGAAAGGAGACCAGGGATGTCAAATCTAAACTTGTCAAATTCACAATTTTACCAAAGTCCCACCCTCCATGGAGTCATTAAATGCTCTTCCTTGGACCACCAAGCCAGGTGAAAATTCTGTAAATTCCAAGTTAAAAATGCTTTGTGGCATGTTTCATTGATCAGATGTCTCAGTACATATTGCCACAAACTGCTGGGTGGTGTTTTCTGCCTCCCCTCTGTTTATCCTCTGAAAATGAGGAGCTAACAACAGAACAGAAAAATGGAACAAAACAGATTGTTTTCAGTTTCTCCTTCATGCAGCTTATTTGTATTTTGTACACTTTGTATTTGTAACTTAGTTATTCACACATTTTCTCCCCCACTAGAATGTAGGATCCTTGAGAGCAGGGACAGTTTTTTTTACCTTTTTATATATCCCTATGCCACAGGGTTGTTGTAAGGGGGAATGCTTAAAAACAAAAGTGCTATGCAAAAATTATCAGCTTCAATATTATACTGGGTCACTACCATTTCATTGCTTCAGTTTCACCATCTTAAAGCTTCTTTTGAGAGTCAAAGAAACACAGCCCCCTACTACAAATGTGAAGGAGAAAAGAGTCTGTATTGATTTAATTATGGACTTAAATAATAGAGTTACTCAGCAGCTGGGAACCCACAGCCTTTTCATAACAGCCTCTACCTAACTATCAAATCATCATTTTAGACTGGAAAATGGAGCAATTTTCTCTTCAGGAGGTCCTGGACTGGCAACCTTTTGGAACCTTCTCCCGCCCCTCTTTCTCTCATAAAATGCCCATAACTCTCTCTCCTATAGGGAAAAGTATTGGGATGAGAGCTCAGTGACCTGGATTTTATCCTTGGCTTTATCACTGTCTAGATGTATGAACTTTGGCAAATCACTCACTTGCAGATCAGGGTATGCTGGAGGGGGGATGGGAGCATTCAGTGGTCTGAACTACCCCTCTAATCTGCCTTCCAGGTGTAACATTCTCAGGTTCTCTATTCCAAGTTCTCTTTCAATATAGACATTCTATGTTGCTTTTTCTATGCTTCCACCTCCCCCGACTATTAAATTTCCTTATTGAGGATCCTTTTTCTCCCTTCCCCCATTAATAAGCAAAACCTAAGCCAGGCATTCATTTTATATTGACTAGTTTATTAGGTCATTGATAATAAGAATTCTTCTTGGGGACCATGGTAAGTTCTGGGAGCATATTGAACTTAGCACTTGGAATTATAAAAGTATTGATATAAAATTATAAAAATATATGAACATTAAGACTGGAATAGACCTTAGATATTCTATACTTTTGGTCCCTCATGGCTGAAACTCAGACAGGTCAGATAAGTTACCCAGTGTAGTAAAACTAGACTACAAGAGACAACCCAAGAGCAAACGCCAACTCTGATTCTAACTGGGTGATTTGGGGTAGTTCACTTAAAGCCTGTATCCTTCAATTGCAGAGTTATTGAATGAATGCATTTTAAATTCCTTGTTAAGTACATGCCATGTGTCAATAACTCTGCTAAATTCTGGAAATACAAGGCAGAAGAACATGCATTTTAATGGGAAAGGATGAGACATAAAGAGGGAGAGGGAAGAGACACATATTCAGTGGCATGGTTTATAAAGGGTGAGACAGTAGTGTGGATGGCGGCTTCTAGACAAGGTAAAATGAATAAAAGTTTACTTGTCAGGTTCCCAGAGCAGAGTCTGAGATCTAGTAGGAGAAAGAAGGCCAGAGGACATCAAGGGTGAAGAAATGAGAGATAAGAACTAGACTTGGGGTTTTATTGGTATAGGGAACTCCCAGATAAATAAAGTCCTTCTACCAATGCAGGTCCATAACTGTTTCTTCAATGAATGGTCTTAGAGCTGCTCAGACCGCTGAGAAATTAAATGACTTGCCCCTGGTCACACAGTCAGTATGTTTCAGAGAAAGGACTTGAACTCAGATCTTCCTGGCTTAAAGAACATCTCTATGCCCTATGTGAAAACCACAAAGTACTACAAAATGGGTAATGTTATTATTGTACAAGGTCAGAATAACTGAAATTTATAGAGACCTTGAAAGTTTACAAGTCATTTTACCTACTTTATCTCATTTAGTTGGCCTCATTAACAGCCCCACAAGGCATGTGCTATTAGTACTATTAATAGTACTATTTTATAGATGAGAAAACTAAGAAACATAGACATTAAATTCAGCTGAAGTTAAAACTCAGGCCTTCAAAATGTCTGCCCAGCTCTTTTTGGCACACTGCTTTAGAAAATAGACCAGAAAAGTAGATACTTTGAAAAGTAGATACTTGGGGGCTGCTAGGTGGCACAGTGAAGGGGCCTGGAGTCAGGAGGACTAAGTTCAAATCTGGCCTCAGACACTTAACACAGAAACTAGCCTTGTGACCTTGGGTAACTCACTTAACCCCAATTGCCCTCCAAAAAGCAGAAAGAAAGGAAGGAAGGAAGGAAGGAAGGAAGGAAGGAAGGAAGGAAGGAAGGAAGGAAGGAAAGAAGGAAGGAAGGAAGAAGAAAAATAGATACTTGAACTTTGAGACCAGATATCTATTTTATCTGTGAATCCCCAGTGCCTAGAACATAGTAGGTGATTAATAAATGATTATTGATTGAATGAAGCAGGGGCATTTGATAGAATAATCCACTGTTCAGAGTTGCTTAGCTGTCCTCCCTTACTTTATTATATCTGAGCAGCAGATACACATTGACACATTGAAAGAAAGCAAACAAAAAGATTAATGTGCATCGGTTTCTTGAATGAACTTGGAAAGATTAGAGAAACCCATAGGAGATTAAAAACCCATCCTTTGTCTTAAATGACAAAATAAAAAATTTATGGAGATAAATGTCAAACGTCTTGATAGAATTTTTAAACAATGAAGCAGATGATTCATTGGGTAGGATCAATGTAGTATAGGAAGAAATTGAAATTGGGGAAAGACATAAATTTAGTTTGAAAGAAAAAAAGTTATTAGAGGAGAATTCCTAAAAATGTAGATGGATCTCTCAAGGGAAAGATTTTAGCTACTGAAATGTGGGTAAATCTCCTAATTAACTAATTCCCTAACCTCTTTTTAACCTTAATTTTAATCTTTTTTTCTAGTTTAAATTGCTAGAACATTGGTTCCCAAACTTTTTTAAAGTAGGAGAACCCCTTATACCCTTCACAGTTCTGGTTATTGTGTTTTCTCTCCATCTTATTTTCCCTATTTTTCTTTTCTCTCTCTTTTTACCCTGTTCCTTCTCAAAAGTCTGTTTTTACTTCTGATCACTGTATCCCTTAATCCTCTTCCCTTCTATGAATGCCTCCCTGCCCTCTTCTTTTATTCTCATCCCTTCCTACTTGATAGATTTCTATACCCAACTGAATGTGTATATTATTCCCTCTTTGAACTAATTCAAAGGAGAGTAAGGTTCAAGTGTTGCCCCCCTCATTTTCCCTTCCATTGTATAAGCTCTTCCTTGTTATGTAAGATAATTTTCAATGCCATGAACTTCCGTACAATAATTGTTGGGTTCATGAAATGCATCTTAGTGATATGGACTGTACCTGTAGTCTCATTTGTAGAAGGCACTTTTACTGAAGTAAGTCAATGCCTTCTCTGCCACTTAGAGTCTTAGAGGGTTGCCTGGGGGCACTGAGGGGCTAAGTTGGCTAGCACACCTAGCATACATCAAAAGTAGGTCTTGAACCCAAGTATTGAAGGTTTTGAGGCCTGTTCTCTACTCAGAATAACATACTACCTCTCAGTGTCAAAATGGATGATGTTTGGTGCCTATAGGAATTAACAGGCATTTTGTGATAACTTCCAGGGATCCAGGCCCACAGATTAGAAACCACTGTACTGATAGTATACTTTCATTAAACCTGATCTTTGATTTTCTCATTTATAAAATGAGATATTGGACTACATTAGTAGTGTTAAAATGTTCATCATCTAGATTTCAGGTGGTCCAATGAACTTCATTCACCACCATTCATAAAATGCATTTTAATTTTCACTAACCTTTGGCTTCCTTTATAATCCTACATATTTAATTTTATTTTTTAAAAAATTATTTTGATAAGGTCAATTGTTTATATTCCCATATGAGAAGATGATATTTGTAACTTTTAAGAGCTTCATTATTATTAGGGCTATTAGAAGCAGTATACATAGCAAGAGGGCATGAGTGTGATTAAATTAAAAAATTAAAAAAAATAAGGGATGTGAAAGAGGGTTGCGCTGGGAGAAAAGGGAAGGGAGAAGAATAGGGGAAATAATCTTATGTGAAAGAGGTGTGGAAGGTAGAGATTTTACAATGGAAGGGAAAAGGGGGGCAGCACTTGAACCTTATTCTCATTGGAATTGGCTCAAAGAGGGAATAACATACAAATTTGTTGGGTATAGAAATCTATCTCGCAAAACAGAGAAGTAGGAGGGGAAGGGAATAAATGGGGTAACATTGATAGAAGGGAGGAGGATTAAGGGAGATGGTGGTCAGAAGTAAAACAGACTTTTGAGAAGGAACAGGATAAAGTGGGAGAGAAAATGATAATCAGGATAAAAATAGGATGGAGGGAAATACAATAATCCTAACTGGGAATGTGAATTGAATGGACTCTCCCATAAGACAAAAGTGTATAGTAGAATGAATTAGAAACTAGAATACAACAATATGTCATTGACAAGAAACACATTTGAAACAGAGAGACACATGTAGAGTAAAAAAAGGGGGTGAGGTGGAGTTGGAGCAGAATCTATTATGCTTCAGCTGAGGTAAAAAAAAAAATCAGGGTAATTACAATCATGATCTCAGACAAAGCAAAAGTGAAAATGGACCTAATTAAAAGAGAGAATCAGGGAAACTACATTTGGGCAAAAGATACCATAGACAATGAAATAATATCAACGATATGCATCAAATGACATAATTGACCACATCAATAACAAAAACAATAGAAATCTTATGATTATTTCAATAATTGCAGAAAGTCTGAGAAAATACAACACTTAATCCTATTAAAGATATTAGAAAGTGTAGAAGTAAATGGAGCTTTCCTTAAAATTATAAGTAGCATCTAAGTAAAACCAGAGACACCTAGGTGGTACAGTGGAAAGAGCACTGGGTTTGGAATCAGGATTTGTCTTTATGAGTTCAAATATGGCCTCAAACACTTATTAGCCATGTGACTCAGTTTCTTTGTCAAGCAAACCCCAAATAGGGTCACAAAGAGTTGGACATGACTGAACTTACTGAATAATAGCAAGATACCATTCAGCTTTAATTTTTTTTGTTGATGTTTCCATGATTCTGTGGTTCCATCAGAAGAAAGTGAGGTTACTTTCTGCCACGGGGATCTTGGATCAAAAATCATGAAGGATGTAATATTGAAGCAGAATCTTAAAAGAGGGGTCAAATTTCATCAGAAAGGAGACTGAGAAGAAGGGTGCTGAGAAGCAGACAGAGAGACCATTCTAGATATAAAAGATGGTGTGTGGAAGCAGAATGAGTTTGCAACTATGCTAAACTATAGAAATAGTAATTGGTTTATTTTATCAAGAAGGAATTTAAGTTATGGCTTTCTTATGTTAACATCTACAGGTAGAGGCTGAAAGTGCATATAAAGCCTCAAAACGTGAGCTATTTCCCCATTCTCTCTATGAACTAGAATTCAGTTCTCTGTGTGTTCATGTATAGTCACAGAGTAGGGGAGGCCAGTGTAGCTTCAGGGTCATCTGGGACTGGTGAAGATTAAGTCCCTGGGAATAGATCAATTCTAGGGTCCCATTTTGCTCTAACACTCTTTTTTATATTCTGAGATGCCTTCTGACTCTAACGTTTCACGTTCTGAGATTGTGTCCAGCTATGAAATTCTCTTTAGAAAGCTTCTTTCCAGACATTTCTAATATTCCATATTTTGAGGCCCATTTTGGCTGCTTGAAATATCATTCATCCCTTAATGAGGCATCTGGTAACACCACAAATAGTCCTGAAAGCCAGAAGACCTGGGTTCAAATCCAGCTTCAGATACTTAGGAACTGTGTGATTCTGGTCACTTCTGTTTCCTCAACTGTAAAAGAAGCATAATGATACACTTACTTCACAGTGTTCTCATGAGGATCAAATGGGATAATATATGTGAAAGTACTTGGTCTAGTGCTTGGCGCATAGTAGGAGCTATATACATACATACACATATATATGTGTGTGTATATATATATATATATATATATATATGCTTATTCTGTTCCCATATCCCCACTCCCTCTCCTAATTTCCCTTTTACCCTTTTACTTATACAAACTTTATCACCTATATTTCCTCTCCACTCCTTGACATGATGTGAAGTTGCTCCTAAATTTAGATCAGGGCCTCCAAACTGTCAGTCCAGGTATTCCTTTGACTTGGTTTATGTTTTCCAAAATATAAATCTGACATATAGGTTGTCCTATTTTGATTCACTATTGCAGGGTATGGAAAGGAAGAAGTGTTAAGGGAAATGTTGGCTTGGGAACTTTGAACAGTACCTTGAAAGTGACTTTGTCTCCTTGTATATCTGTTCTCTCCCCAGAGGCTCCTGCTCCAGTTGACTCTCTGTGCATCATTAAAACAGTTGGCCAGAGGTGTTTAATGATTGGCTGGGAAAGACCACTGGTGGATGAGTTGGGCTGTAGCAACGGGACTTTTGTTGCAGGGTACCGGGTATGTCTGACCCTTTGTGTATTTGCTACTCAAAATTTAGACAGTTAGTATCATATCTTGTATAATATCACTAATTAGTTATAGTAGGTGGAATGCTAGATATGGAATCAGAAGACCAGGGATAAATCCTCAGCTCTGCCACTTCTCACTGAATTTCACCCCTCCTTAAGCCTTCTTTCATCCCTCTGAGCAGTCACTACTTTTTTCCATAGATTCTGCATACATTAGTTTGTTTGTATCTCCTTCTTGCATAAATGTATTACTTCATATGATTGTTGGAGTAAAGGACTCTGTAGAGTATAAAAGGCTATGTAAAAGCCAGCCAGTATGTATGCTATTATTCTATAGACTCTATTTAAGTTTATCCAGTGATGGAGAATTCAGCATTTAATGTGACAACCCACTTCCCTTTTGGCTAGCTTTAAAGCTTGGGCAGTTTTTCCTTATAGAGAGGTATAATGTTTCTCTCTACAATTCTCACTCACTGGTCCTAGTTATGTCCTCTGGAACCAAACAATAAGAGCAAAATCCCCTTTCAACATGATATTTGAAGGTAGAAGAGCTCTTCAAATACTTGAAGAGAGAAAATGTGTCTTAGCCTACCTTCTGTTTCCCTAGCTATCACTGATTCTTTAAACTGATCCATGCACGGCAAGGTCTGGTCTTCAATTCTGTCTTAACTCTTGCCTTCATTCTGGTCACCCTCCTTCGAACTTTCTCCAGGGTGTATAAAATACAGTGTATAAAACAGAACAAAATACTCCAGATGTAGTCAGGACATCTGGACATGTGGTCTGAAAAAGGACAGAGGGACAATTGTCATCCTTACCATGACAGGCAATAAACATTTAATGCCGGGCACTGGGCTAAGGGCCAAGGATACAAAAAGAAGCAAAAGATAGCCTCTACCCTCAAGGATCTCATAATGATAATATATTAAAAATTATTTGTGGATTTTAAAGTGTGCTATACATTTAAAGTATTATTTAATAATAATTATTGTTTTTGTTAATGCAGATTAAGATTTCAATATCTTTTTAAACTATTTCACATTGATTTATATAGAACTTACTGTCTACTTATTCCCCCAGATTTTTTTCAGATGAACTCTGGTCTAGCCACCTACCTATGTGGGCTTGTTCACCTATGTTCACCTCTAAACAGATTACAAAGGGAACTATAGAAAAAAAAAAGAAATTATCATTCTTATGAACTGTAAACAGCAGGAAGGTAAACAGCAAGCCAGTAAAAACTAGATAAGATTTGTCATAATTTCTGTAACATAATGACTTTTCCAGAGTAATAGTGATGTTTTCCCATTTGGACTCCCACATCACAGTTGGCAATTAGGGGTTTTTTTTGAGGAAGCAGAAATATCACTAATAATGTCAAAGATGGGAAGTACAGTTGGATCAGATTAACATTTACCCAGAGGAAGATCATGTAGGAGATGACACAGTTGTAAGGGGATGGGAAGATCTATACTGAAGATATCCAAGAGAATTAGGGACAACAAACAGGAAAAAAGGTATTATTGCAACCAACAAAAGCAATCAAGAAAATATGAGCAACCACCCACCCACCCTTCTGCCTTCTTTTCTATCACTAGAAAATCTTTATGGGATTTATATATCACTTCAAGTTATTGCTGACAAAAATGATAAAGAAATGAAGCCTTTTACAAATTATTTCATAGCAGACATCTTTATAGCCACAACCACTTGAAAGGTTTAGAGACTGCCAAGATCCCATTGTATTTATTGTTTGTCATCTAAAAAAAGGCACTTGATTCTACCAAGCAGCATCCTATCTGAAAAGGTCTCCCCCAATAGTATGTCTTCCATGCATATGGTAAAACCATACCAGATTTCTTGGGAGGTGTACAGAGATGATTTTGATCACTGACCCTCTATTAGTGGCCAAAGGTGCTTGCCATTGTCGTGGTGAATGGTCAGTGTAGAATCAAAATCAAGAAGGTATCCCATGAACTTGGTGAGTATCTCCAGGTGCTCCTTTTTGTGGATAACCTTTTGTTGATTACATTAAACACTGGAAGGTGTCAGAGTTTCTGAAATAAGTTGCATAATCACTCAAGAGAGTTTGTGCTAATTATTCACCCACACAAGAAAAACTAAGTTAATAAAGAAAGTCTATTGTGGGGCAGCTAAGTGGCACAGTGAATAGAACACCAGCCCTGGAGTCAGGAGGACCTGAGTTCAAATCTGGCCTCAGACACTTAACACTAGCCATGTGACCTTGGGCGAGTCACTTAACCCCAATTGCCCTACCTTCCCCCCTCCAAAAAGCAAAAAAAGGTCTATTGTTAAGATTCCAATATATATTTGGAAAGCTCACATAACTCATCTGTCTGTATGTGTATCTTGGATAGATATTGCAGATGGATAATGTACAGGAACTAGAACTGGATATTAGGAAGAGAAAACATTGGATACATTTGGAAAACTGTCCTTTATTTAATACCTTTAGGAAGAAACATTTTCTCCTTTTGGCAGCAACTAGATGGCTCAGTGAATAGAGTAAATAGAGGCCTGGAGTTAAGATTTGAGTTCAAATTTAGACTGTGGGACCCACGTCAAATTATATAATCTCTATTTCCCTCAATTTCCTCATTACAAAATGGGGATAATAAGAGTACCTGTCGCCCGACAAGATTACAGGAGGACATGCACAAATTACCCAGATGAACTAGCATTTATTTTTTGGTCTGCATTTTTAGTGAATACCCACATCGATGATAGAGACATAGAGGTATTTGGGTTCATTTTATTTCTATGTTTTAAGGTATCAGATATTCGTGGGCAGCACAGGAGTAAACCAGGTAGCTCCATGGTTAACATGAGGCAGCAAGAAAGATGCAAAGAGTGTTTGGCCTGGAATTAGAAAATCCCTGGGTTTGCAGCCCAGCTCTGAGACTTGTTAGGTTCCTATTAGTCACTTGGACCACTCAAAATGTCAGTTTTCCTAACAGGAAAATGGCAATAATGTCACTTTCATTATCTCCCCCCAAGGTTGTTCTAAGGAAAATACTTAAGAAACTATGAAAGGCTATATAAACATATTGTTGTTATTATGGGTTTGCCATTAAATGCATAATATTGTCAAATTTCAGCAGTGTAAGTGGAAAAGCAGTTGGGCACAATGGGAAGAGGTTTCATTGAGTCAAGAAATCAGGTTCTAATAGTCCTTTTAAAATTGATGGGAACCCATTTAATCTCCAAGATATTTTGCTACACGAAGGCTACTATGGATATTTATATAATAGAGCATTTTTCTCTTTCTGTGATTGATCTGGTCCATGGATTAGGATTCCTGGTCAAAGGGTAAACAACATAATGGTTTTTCTCCCAAAATTCCAAATTGTTCTCTAAAAAAGGTTAAACCAATTCATAGCACCACCAAAAGTGCATTGGTATTATCTACGTTCCCATTTCCTACACTGACTGTTTCAATACTTTATCATTTTTGCCACACTTGTAGGTATAAATTCAATTTTCAAAGATATTTTTCATTGATCCTGTTAGTGATTTGGAAAATTTTCATATGGTTGCTGATCACTTAGATATTTTCTTCTGAAAACTATTATCTAGTGGAGACAGGATATGGGGAAACATTTTATAATGATATCAGTCTTAGTCAAGAACAGGCATCCATCTATAATTTTTGTATCTTCTAATTAAGTTTTCATGTACCAGTATTGGTGATTTTTAAATCTGTATCCCTATCAGCTTTTAATGTACTTGTACTTTCAATTGTGATTATTTTAACTTCATTTTGGTACATTTCTAGTTAAGTGGAAAATTTTGACTCATTATTTTTCATTTTATATCAGATCTATATTGATGGAGAGTTTCATAAGTACCTTGTGAGTTCAGCTTGTACAAAGGTGAGTAGGCTTGTACTGTGATCCTTCTATATTCATAAGTCAATCTTCACATTTTGCATATATGGTATTTCTAATAATAACAGTAAGGAAGAAACAGTGTTGTAAACCTTAAAAAAACATTTAGGGGGCGGCTAGGTGGCGCAGTGAATAGAGCCCTGGCCCTGGAGTCAGAAGTACCTGAGTTCGGAGCCGGCCTCCAACACTTAATCCACACAAACAAAAACCTAGCCGTGTAACCTTGGGCAAGTTACTTAACCCCAGTTGCCCTAAAGGGGCGGCTAGGTGGAGTAAGAGCGCAGGCCTCGGAGTTGGGATGACCCGAGATCAAATCCGGCCTCAGAAAATGAGCACCCACGCATAAATAATGACTAGCCGTGTAACCTTGAGCAAGTTACTTAACCCCAATTGCTTTATTAAAAAAAAAAAAATTTAGTAGGGGCGGCTGGGTGGCTCAGTGACTAGAGCATCGGCCCTGGAGTCAGAAGGACCTGAGTTCGGATCCGACCTCAGACACTTAACGCACACACAAACAAAAAACCTAGCTGTGTGACCTTGGGCAAGTTACTTAACCCCAATTGCCCTCCAAAAGGCAAAAACAAACAAACAAACAAACATTTAGTAAATGTGATCCATTGTTTGTAAAGCAAGCTTACTGATTTACTAAACACTTTCTTCACAACACCTTTGTGAGACAGATAGATTGGGTATCATCTCTATTTTACAGATAAGAGCTCAAAGATGTTGAATGACTTCTCTAGGAAACATTATAAATACCAAGGGGAAGCCTGGGAAATCAGGTCGTATGTGTTCTGTGATCCGAGTATTGACCTCTTAATTGTACCGCATGATTCTACCTCCCTTTTTGAAGAAGAGATACTTAAAGTTATTGCATCCTACAGATTATTTTACTCTCTTTTACAAAAGAAATAGAAATAGATGCTTTAACTAGCTATGTGACTGATTATGTCTGATTATCTAGAGTGATAAAATAGCATATTTATTCAGTCTAATCCCCTCATTTTACAAATGAGGAAATTTAGACCTGGAGAATGGAAGAAATGTGTCCAAAGTCCATCAGGTCATGCATGGCAGAGCTAGGATTGGTGTCAGTTTCCCAGTGATTTTTCTACTGCATCAGTCTACTGCAATCTAACAACATAAGGGAGGAATCATATGACAATGGGATGATAGATTATGAGCTGGAAGGGACTTAAGAGCCCATCTCATATATGCTATACATGAGTAGACCGAGAAAGTCACTGTGGTGCCATGGAAAAATTGTGGAAACTTCAGACAAGTTGGTTACAAGTGCCATTCAAATCTTGTGTCTGGTCCTTGCTACCTTGGTCAAGTCATACAGATAGCCTTCTATAAAATGAGAGGGTTTGACTAGATGACCTTTAAAGTTCCTGATGAAGCAATTTCCCCAAGATCACACTGGTAATAAGGAGTAAAACCTTTGTAATAGTGACGTTATGACAGTATGTTCTCTTTGGTCCAAATGGTTTAGGGGGTCACATGTGCTGTGTGTATTTTCTAAGTGTTCGATAGTAAGTCACAACAAATGTGTCTTATACTTTGAATACTTCAAGAAATGACAAGCAGGATGCTTTCAGAAATACTTGGGAAGACTTATGTGAACTGATGAAAAGTGAAATAAGCAGAGCCAGGAGACTATTATACATAGTAACATCAAATGACAGTCAACTGTGAATTAATTAGTTATTCTCAGCAATGCAGTGATAGGACTCATGATGAAAAATGCTATGAACCTCCAGAGAAAGAACTGATGGAATCTGGATGCAGATTGAAACATATTTTTTCTTGTTTTTTTTTTTTGATCTGTGTTTTCTTTCACAATATGATTAATATGGAAATGTTTTGCATGACTGCACATGTATAACCTATATCAAATTGCTTTCTCCCTGAGGGGGAGAAAGAGAGGAAGAAAATTTGAAACTAAAAGAACTTTTTGAAAAGAATGTTAAACATTTTTATATGTAATTGGAAAAAATAAAAATATTTTTAAAATACATTAATAAAATGCTTATGCAAAATCTTTTCTTTTAGACTCTGCTGGAGAATCTTGACCTTTCAGTTCCCTTCAGCATCAGTGTGCAGACTGTGGGGACTGGAGGTTTAGTTTCAGAGAAGGTGCACATTGAATTTAATCACCATGCAAACAAAGGCACTTCATCATCTGGATGCAGAATCTCCCCTGAGGAGCAAGCCCGGGATTGCGGCTCTCCTGAGGTAATGGTCATCATGTGATTCACACGAGTGGATAGATGCATGTTTGGCACATGTGTTATGACAATGGCCCTTTGTTTCCATCCTTCCCATGGTATCTTCATGAGACCTTTTATTTTCTGAAATGTAAAAGGAAATTCCCTGCAGTGGGGTGGAGGTGTCAAGGGAATTTCACAACTAAAGATTTCTGATTTTCTCTTCCCTTAATGAGGACATACTTGAATGATAAAATGTTTACAGTCACTACCCTTAATTGTTCAGAATAATGTTTTCCTATTCTTAACTTTCAATTAGAATTCAGATGGTTGAAGAGGTCAGGACTAGACCTTGTAATGTATTGAGAACAGCTCACATTTATATATCACTTTAGAGTTACAAAGCCCTTTCGCATCCTTCATCTATTTGTCTCTCATGACAACCATGAAGGGTCAGCAGGGCAACTGTTGTTATCCTGGTGAAACAGATGAGGAGATTGGGACTAAAAGACATTTAATGATTTGCCCAAGATTGGATGGCTTGTACATAAGTGAAAGTGAGAAAGGAAACTTACACTCTCTAATTCTTCCTCCAGTAAACAGTCTACTAAAGGTCCAAAGAAAGTAATTTCAGTTTGGCTTTGTTGTCCAATGTAAAGAAGAAAAGGAAAAAATTCATCCATTGAAAGTTTTCATTTATCCAAGTATTTGATTTCCATGTGGAACAGGGGAAGTAGGATTGATACTGGAGTGAGAAGACCTGGGTTAAAATCTTTCCCCTTTACCTGTCCTCTACTTCCTCTGTAACCTTGAACGAACAAATCATTTAATTTCCCTTGACCTCAGTTTTCTCATCTGTGGAATGTAAGGGTTGGACTAAATGGTCTTTAAGCTCTCTCCCAGTTCTAGGTCTGGGATCCTATGATCACGAATTATATTCACTCACTTCTATATATGCGGTGACAAAAATATTGTGATTGTTCTCTCTGTGACTTCCAGTTGGCCTGATTAGCATTGGGCTTTCTACAAGATCCCATTATTATAATTATTGTCATAAATAATCCTAATTGGACATGAAATATTAGCTTTTGAAAGGATCTTGGAATATGAAATGAGGAATCTTAGGGTTGAAGGGGGCCTTAGCACATAGAAAAGATGAAATACAAATGAATGTTGAATGCAGAATCTCAGGGGGAAGGGCACTTCTAGAACATAAAATGATAGTGTTTGGAAAGGTCTACCCACCAATAATGTTGGTGCTAGAGAGGAGCTTACAACCTAGAATGTCAGAACTAGTGGGAACTTTGGAGATTGTCAGGTCCAATGCTTTCCTTTAAGCTGAAAGGGAAAAGCAGGAGAATCAAACAGAATGCCTAAGGCATTTATCTCTGTGGACCTTAGTGTTGGCATCTATAAAACCAAGGGCTTGTACTAAGTGGTCTCTAAGGCTAATCCAAGTTCTGACATGTCGTAATTCTGGAAAACTCTGGAAGTATTTGAGCCTCACAACTTTTCTGTCAGGCAAGCAGTGTGTAGTGATTGCTATACTGATTTTACAAAGGAGGAAACTGAGGCATGGAGATGAGTCACTTAAGTTCCCAGAGCTCACTGATGGATGACAGGGATTAGAATTTAAACTGTCTAACTCCTAAACCTGTGTTCTTTTTGTTCTTTTTGCTTATATCTTATTGGAGGTGATTGGACCACCTAGAGCAAAGGTTCCTGACAATTTTTGTGTTATAGACCATTTTGAAAGTGTGGTTGAAGCCTTTAGACCCTTTTTCAAAATAGTGATTGTTACCTACATTCACAGTAGAGACAGTCAGTAAAAATGAAACAGTCCCTGCCTTCAAGGAGCTTACATTATATTAGAAGAGATAACATAAATATATAATTATTAAATTATAAATAACCATTATTTAATATTTGTTATGTATTAATATATGATATATAGTGTGTTATATAGAAAATTATTAAACATAATACATACATTAAATTATAAAAATTATAAACAAAAATAAATAAAATAATAAATAAAAATATATATACACATAACTCTGTGTGTGTGTGTGAAGAGAGAGATTTCTATATCTATCTATCCATTCTTCTATGTCTCTCAGTTTTAGTTAATTAATTAGCAGTGCCTCTTGAGAATAAAACCAAGACACAAAATCAGTTTTTAAGAGATGTATTGTCAAAGTTGTATTGGTAATGGACCCAAAGAAGAAAGACAAATTCCAAATCAAGCTACTCTTCTTCCCCTTGGATATTCTTCATACTTTCCATTCACATTTGTACTTCTACCATTTCATTTTCTGCACCTTAGTTTTCTCACCTGTAAAAGGAGTGGGGTAGACCAGTTCCTCTGAGGGCGTGTTGGAGAAAAATAATAGAACATGTGGGAGAGATAGAATTGGGGCAGATCACGCAAGTGTCTTTAAGATAAAGAGAGGTTTGGTGTTATTTGAATTTTTTATTTGAGAGGATGTTATTATATTAATACTTTAAAAAAGTTTTAGGGAACTGATGAGAACATCCCTTATATTGACCCAACTAGGTTTTTTTAAGAGCCAGTCTGCAATCAATCACATTGAAGCTAAACTTTTGGCACATCTGTACATTTTTAAAAGCACAAAAGTTCAAATGCCTGAGGAGAGATATCTATCTAGAGACTAAGAAAGGTTCCCACTTTGGCAGAAAACATAAAATTAATATTTTTCCAATCATTAAAGTGTTTTGTTATTTTTTTTAAATCCTCATAGCAACACTGAAGAAAAAAGTCTTAACAGGTATACATCACTAAAGAACATTAGTACATCAATGAGAGAAAAAACAAATGGGATTTAATCCAATTCAGGCTATTTTGTTGTAGTGAAAAGAGCATCTGACAATCTGAGAAGACCTAAGCTTGAATCCTAACTTTATGTGTAGCTGTGTGATCCTAGGAAAATCACTGAACATTTCTGCATCTTCATCTCCTCATCTACCTTCCAAGGTTGATGAAGATGAAATAAAACAATGGATGTGGGAGGACTTTGTAAAATGTAAATGTAAATTGAGAGAGTTGAACAAGATGATCTAAGCTTCATTCCAGCTCTAAATCTGTGTTCCTAGGAGCTCTTTAATTAGACAGCATCGATTTAATTAATTGATTGGTCATTTCAATTGCATCTCTGTAGCCATCCTTCATAGTATTCTAAGGGTATTCTGAACTCCAACTTATGCTATCGATTATAATTTATTCATTTCATTGCAGATTTTCTTTCCACTGGTACTGAGCATCCATGAGTTGTGTCTGATGTGCTTTATAATAAAGGGCATTAGATTAGGTAATTGCTGAGTTTCTTCCATTTCCCAGGTTTCATGGTTCTTCCTCTGAATTACACACAGTGCTATTATTAAAAGGACATTGATGACATTGCCTATTTCCTTGTGAGTCTACTGTCTGTCAAAGGACTAGAGAGGGAAATAATTTGACCGAGAATGTCTCTTGGTCTCAGAACTTGATATTCAGTAGGGCTGAGACCAGAGATAAATTGGACACAGTTCAAAGAGTTGAAGAGAGTCTATTGTTAAATTTTCAGTAAGAGCATTTACACCTCAGAAATTAAGGAATGCTACAGATCAGAGCTAATTTTTTTTTGTTTTGTTGATTGTCTAGACTTTAAAAAATAATGGAGAAAATATTAATAATGAAGATAGACTTTAAAGTGTGTCAGATGTACATTTCCCTGTGCTTTCCCCCACCTAAGCCCCTCTCCAACCTAACTGTTAAATATTTACCAATACACCCGTGACCATGATGCAGCTGGTTCACAGGATGGAGAGTGGGGGGATGAAGTCAGGAAGACTTGAGTTCTAGTGTGACCTCAAACACTTGCTAGTTGTATGACACTGGGCAAGTCGCTTAACCTCTGTCTATTTTAATCCAGTATAAAAGGAAATGCCAAACTGCTCCAGTGTCTTTGACAAGAGAACCCTAGGGACAGTATCAGTGTGTTATGGTCTACAGGATCACAAAAAGTCAAACACAACTGAAGGACTGAAGGACTGAAGAACAGCACCACACCCCTGGCCAAGGCCCTCTGTGTAATTACTGAAGGAAAATATTCTGAGAATCATTTGATTAGAAAGTATCTGTTATGCTTAGTGTTTTTTCACCTGAATGGGGAGCTAAAGGGAAGCGAAGTAAGACAAGGGAATGAGACAGCTATATATGCAGGAGTTTATGGAACTAGGGCAAAGTTCTTATGGTACAGTAGAGAGAGCACTGTACTGGGAGCTGGGCAGCTGGGTTTAGATCAAAGCTCTGCTTCTCTAAAATGGTGCGCACGTCACGGCTTCTCTGAGTCTCATGTATAAATCCTTATCTGAATATCTGAATTCATCTATAAATTGAGGGGACTGCACTAGATGGTCTCAAAGGTCCACTTCAGTTCTAACAGCTCATGTTCTATAGTCTCTTCCAGTGACAATAGATGTTCCCAGGTCATTTCCAATCCTAACACTCTAT
Source organism: Gymnobelideus leadbeateri (assembly GCA_011680675.1). NCBI lineage: Eukaryota > Metazoa > Chordata > Mammalia > Diprotodontia > Petauridae > Gymnobelideus > Gymnobelideus leadbeateri. Next base: position 21,584 of record WOXC01001127.1, read on the forward strand.
CCCAGTTCTTCTATTCTATTCTAGCTATTTAAACTTGAGAAAGTTACTTCTCTGGGCAGCTTGGGTTCCTTATCTATAAAATTAGAAAATGGACAAAATAAGAACTAGCATTTACATAGCTCTTTGAGGTTTGCAAAACATTTTGATCATAACATAACTCAGGAAGGTAGGTGTTTTATCATTCTCATTTTATAGATGAGGAAACTGAGGCTAGATGAAGTGAAGTGACCTATTCAAGGTCACTCAGCTAGGAAGTGTCTGAAGCTGGATTTGAACTAAGGTCTTCCTGACTCCAAATCTAGCAGTCTACCTACTATGCCACCTGGATGGCTCTAACGGTCTGTCCCAAAAGTCTTAATGCAATTTAAAACTTTAATAACTCAAAACTGTATAAAACTTTTGGGACATCTATATTCTATGATTGTAGCAGAGCAAAGCAAAACAAAGAAACTGGACCAGACAAGACCAAACAAACAAACAAAAACAACCCACATAGCTTAGGTTCAGAGAAAGCTAAATTCCCTTTGACAGAAAAATATTTGAGCTTGGGCTTAATGTAAATATTGCCTTTTTCTTATTACTAATCCTATCTAGGATTCCCTTCCTTTAAACAAAGAAACTAACAAATTCAAATTGATGCAGAAGCAAGAGGTTAAGGCTGTATTATTGTGGTTGCTGTTTGTCCTTCATTCTTGAAGAGGATAGATGACATCAGCGAGGCAATGCCATGACATGCAAGTGAATTGGTTTTAATTGGGGCAGGGCTGTGCAAAGTCACCAACCTCTTTCTTCTCTAGAGCCATCTGGGACCAGTGGCAAGATATAGATCAGAACAACTGGAGATGGCCCCAGATGCAATGGGAGATCATGGCCTTTGTAAACTAAGGTCTTCCCCAAGTGTCAGTCTGAGGCAATGCCCATTCAGTGATTAAGGCTAGGTAAAAAAAAATGAGGTAAAGGATGGCCTCATTTACCTAGTCAAAAAGCTACAAACTGGCTAGTTCCAGTTGGGCAGCATAGCTCCTTCCCTCCCTCCTTTCCTTCCTTCCTTCCTTCCTTCCTTCCTTCCTTCCTTCCTTCCTTCCTTCCTTCCTTCCTTCCTTCCTTCCTTCCTTCCTTCCTTTTCTCTCCTAAGCAGGCCATTTATTTTATCTTCATTAATCAGAAATAAGGAGGGATTTATTCTCCTAAGATACAGTAGTGTCACCCTTTGAAACCTTAGCTATCCATCCTAATACATGGAATGAATAATATAACAACTAAATCTGTATTATTGTATATAAGGGATCCATAACTCTAGGATAGCATTTTTAGTGAAAACATTTAGGTTGCACACCTACAAAAGGAAAGAGGAGGAAGGGAAGCTTATTGTAGAGTTAAAGGTCTGCCTCAAAAATCTTCTGCATTCCCCTTTCCTACCCAGTAGAATGGTGCTATACTGGATTCTTTATCAAGGAAGAGCCTCATGCCATGTGTTAGAGGAAAAACACTGGACCTAAAGTTAGAAATGTGGGAGCCAGAATTAACATTAAAGCCTTCTAAACTTCAGTTTCTATGGAAGACCATGGACAAGAATCACATAGGACAGGATGGCATGGATGATTTATGATCTAGACTGGTTGAATATCCATAAATTATATCATAGATACATTAAAGTATTAGATTATTATTATATAGCTATTATAAGAGCAATCAGTTTAGTTGGGGAGCATTTCAAACAAATTATTTTCATGTCAGGAAGTACAATCTCAGTCTCCCTCATTAAGTCCTATGATGTCTATTTCAAAGACAGAATACAATCTAGACTATACAGGAAAAGAAGGCCAACCCACGGTAGCAGTTCTAACATCCTAATATTCACTTAGAAATTCCCTTCCATTACATTCAATAAACATTTCAAAATGCTTACTACTGATCTGAGCCTTTTGTTCATGTGGTTATTTTCTGTTGCACTCATTTCTTTTTCTAATATGAACTCTCTGAGGCAGAAATTATATTAATACTCAGTGCCTACCACAATGTTCGTAGGCGCTTTATAAATGCTTAGTAACTAGTTAGTTTAAAAGGTCTATTTTTATTCTTTCCCTTTCCTATTTTAAAAATTCTCTATACTGAGAGAAACACCAATTTAAGATTGACTGCATTGATTTAGTAGAAACTTGGAATGGTAGAAATATAAGAGACTAGGGGCATAAAATTTCAGCAATGGAAAGGACCTTGGTGTTGCAAACTCATTTCCACTCCCACTGTTCTTTGTTACTCCCCAAATTCCAAGTCCATTGGGAAACCTCCTTCCAGAGCCACCCCTACCCCCACCCTGCCAATGTGTACCAGACAGAGAAAAGCAGAGATTCAGGATTATATCATTTAAATGTGAGGGCCCTCTTCTCCTTGTCTCTAGATACTGAACTAGGTGTGTGTGTGGGGGGGGGGGGGGGGCGTGATACCATGGTCTACCATCTCAAGAGCTTGGAGGGACCTACTTTGGAATGTCATACTGTTCCTCCATTCTCCCAAGTTCCCCAAATCATGGCATCTGCATGCAAAATACTAATACCCTGACTCACCATCTCTCACTGTTTGCAGTACCCATGGTCATTCTGATCACAAGTCTCTGTTCATACTGTTCTGTGCAAGCTCTAGAGGCGGCAGGTCCCCTTGCTAGCCACGCCTATTCCATTGTTTGCTGTATCAGGAGAATCCACATTCATTGTCCAGAGGGTAATTATAACAACTATCAGCATCTTGTCTCTTTAGGTGCACAGTCATTCCTTCCCCTTTCAGGATGCATAGGCAGTCTCTCCTTTTCTTTATTCTGCTTCCATCCTGGGACTGGGGGCTGTGTATGGCAATGCATTATGGGGTAGGGAAGCAATGGGTGCTTTCTTCTACCCAAGTGCAGTGAAACTTAATATTCATTCTGGATGAAAGTTCCTCATATTCAGTGCATTCATAAGGGACCTCTTTTTCCATAGTATGGTTGTTCTGCTTCCCCAATTCTTGGCTTTAAGCAACTGTTTCTCCTTCTGAGCCCCCAGCCCCCCAATCTTTTGGAATGCTTTTCTCTTGTTTCTGCATGACCATTTAGCTATTCTCTTTTTCTCCCACTTTCTATCTTCTTATCTACTTCCTGCTTTGGTTGCTCTTTTTCCCTTTTCTTCTCAGAATTAGTCTTTTTTTTTTTCTTCCAAGGAATTCCTGAACACAAGGCCCTCCATCTTCATCTCTTCTGATTTGTCAATTTACTACTGGTGCTAATAACAACACTTCCAACTTCCTCTTGGTATATTCCCTATAAAGGCCCTCATGGGATCACCTCCTTCCAAGATACATCAGTCCCTTGGGTTTGGAAAACTTTTGAGTCACTTTTTTCTACCTCAAAACTTGATCATAGGCATTGAAGTTCTCTCCTCTTTGGTTACCCCAGGCTCAGACTCTTGCTGGTAAAGAGAGAGTATTTGCTCTAAATCTGATTTGTAGAAAGACTCCTATTGCTTAAGCATTGAGTGAACTACTTGTACCAGTGTGAAAAAAAAAAATCCTGCTCTTCCACATTGTCTCTCCAGAGATTGGAATGAGGAAAACATGAAGTCCTAGGGTGAAGAGAGTCTTGCTGGATAGTTTCAGAGGATGGGGAACCTCCCTCTGCCTGTTGCCCAATTCTATACTCTCCCTCTGTCCCCTAGGTCATAATTCACTTAACTCTCTGGGGACCCACTTGTGAACATACACATGAGTGCAAGAACTGACTCATGCTCAGCTTCCACACTTTCTTGCTGATGCATACCATCAAGCATTCCAAACAGAACACTAACTCTCCATTGACATTCTATTCTTTGGGCATGCCAGCTTCTGTGTTCCCAGGGGCTGGTTTCTTAATCATACCTTTTTCACCAATAACCACTCTTAGGAAAGTATTCTGATTAGCTTCTTTATGACCCCAGCATTGCTTAATAAAGAGCAATGGCTACAAATCCTTTTCCACTACTGTATGTAGCTGTTTCTTCCTTAAGACTCTATTAATTCAAATGTAAGAACATGAGATGAATCATAAAGTTTAAGAACTGAAATGGACCTCGGAGATTTTCTAGTCCAAAGTGCTAACTTAGAGATGAAAAAAGAAGGCCAGAGTGGTAAATTGTCTTGCCTATAGTAATATAGAAATGATGCTCTCTTATTAAAATTTGTTCTGCCCAAGTAAATCATAAAAGGGAGAAAACTAATTACTTTTCTGCTATGTTCAAAGATACTAGCATCCTAGTGCCCTGAAATGTACTATAATCCTAAATTCTACAAGAATTCTCCAAATTGATTCTTAATGAACTTTGGGAAATTCTTTGAGGAGCATTTGTTCAGATTTACAAATATTTTGTTTTATTACACACATAGTTTTAAATTTTAAAATACGTCATTGTTATCATATTGCTTATTATTGATGGATTAAGTAAAGAGAAAACTGTTCATGCCTCTGTCTTAGTTCAAGTCTTTTATTCCCTGATTGATAGACTCTAATAGCTCTCTTTGTGGTAAATGACAAGATTTAAACAACTGGACAGAACGAGAGATGGAGGTTTGTACTTCACTTCTGTCACTAGTTTCATCTGGACTTGGATAAATCATTTAATTTTTCTGTCTCAACTTTCAAACTGTGAAATGGGGAGAATGATAATTTTAGCACCTTCTTCATGACATAGGATCATATGAGATACTAGATATGAAAGTGTTTTGAAGCCATGAATTACTATACAAGTGTAAACTATTGCAAAATCTAAACATTCTGGACTTTGCCTTGGGAGCTAGGATGATAGATAGACTTTGTTGACTTTGGCATTATGCAACTTTATTATAGTCCATAACTCAGGGCTTAAAAAATCTCAGAAAACAGTACTAGAAGATCCACTTCAACTCTTTTCAAAGTAAATAAAATTATTAGAATAACCAAAAGAATTGAACATCGTTTGAAAGAAGGAGAAATGCCTAAATGCTTTGGTACATTCATTTTTAAAGTTCCCTCTCCCTAGAACCAAGTGCATTTACATAGTTAAGATCTCTTCTTCAAATATCTTACAAATGCAGGTCACATGTGAGTTGTCATAGAAACTCAATTTTAGAAGAATGAGAGGAAAAATCTCTTTTGCAGACATAAAACACAAGCAGGGCATATATAGCATGACTTTTCTAGGGATACTGAGTGGTTGTAGGTTCATCAGATTTAGAGCTAGAAGAAACCTGATAAATAATATAATATAATAAATTATTCTAAATACTCTCATTTTATATAAAAGAACACTAAAATCCCAAAGGAGAAAATTATTTGTTCATAATCACATAGGTAGTAAATAGCAGAGCTAGGATTCAGACCTTGGTCATCTGATTCAAAATCCAATTCTCTTTGTATACATCATTCTACTAGCTACCTGCCATGATTTACTATGATTTTCTTTTTCATGTCCTGGATCAATCCCTGGTCTGCAATATATGAGAAGACAGAATGAAGCAGGCCTTGCCTCTGAAATTAGGTCCATTTTGCATAGGTATTTATATCTTCTTGGGATGGCGTATATATAGAGTAGAAAGGGAAGGGAGGGAGCCTTAGAACTATTCTCTCAGACAAGAACTAGAGTTGATTTTTAGTTGTTTTATTTGTGGCCAATACAGCCTCCATGCTATGTCATTTCTATTATACTCCCTCATTCCAATTCTCCTTAATATGTGTTGTCCTCTTTAAATAACATAATATAATATAATAAAATAAAGGCATTTTAGTCATTTAAATAATGTAATATAATAAAGGCATTAAAGACAGGGACTGTCATACTTGTATTCCTATCTCCAGCACTTAGTTACAAACTTTTATTAAGCACCTATTTATAGGCCATGCACTGGGCTAAGCACAGTGGATACAAATACATAAAAGAAAGACAGTTCCTGCCCTCAAGGAGCTTAGAATCTAATGGGAGAAGACAATACACAAAAGGAAGCCGAAAAGGAGGGAAGGAAAGTATCCAAAGCTGGGGCATGATGGAAAAGTCCAAAGGAATGAAGAGTCTGGAACACAGGAAGCCATTAACTAAATAATTAAAATGCTATCTCTTAACAAATGCTGTCTTCTATCTATCTATCTATCTATCTATCTATCTATCTATCTATCTATCTATCTATCTCTGCCTCATAAACTGAGTAGCTCTCATTAATTTTTTACTTCCCACCTATAACCCCACAGGTAGACACAATGGTTCCTCTTTCAAGGCTGCCCTATTCTCTTACTAGTTGACAAATGAGATAATTCCCTGGGTGCAGACTTGAATACAAAAGTATTCCAAAGGAGACAAACACCAATTCACACAAATGAATGAAAGTTGTGATATCGAACAATATGGGCAAGTAGGTTCTTGAGTTGCTTGGTCCTGTGAGCATTCCAAATGAAGTGCACAATCAATTTTTATTGAATAATAAATTGCCTTTATGAATCAGAGGCAAGTGTCCACATCATTTTACCAGCACACTGGGTGATGATTTTATAGGATTAGGAAGGGAGGAAAGGTAAACTATCAGCTGATGGTAACCAATACCAGCTGTCTTCTTATATCTACTTCTCTTTCCTTACCCCATACCTGTATTTCTTGCTTTCTCTGTGCTAGGATGTTTGATAGCCTCACCTGATCTATCTATGTGCTTATCCCTCTAATCTACCCCCCTTATGAAGATGGGTTAGGAGCTGAGTGGCTTTTACTGACTATATGTCAATATATTTCCTTTATGTATATCCTTCCTTGAGGGGAAAAGGGAAAAACTAATCACTTGTTATGGTGTGTGTGTGTGTGTGTGTGTGTGTGTGTGTGTGTGTGTGTGTGTGTGTGTGTGTGTGTAAGAGAGAGAGGGAGAGAAAGAAAGAGGGAGACAGAGACAGACAGAGACAGAGACATACAGACAGAAAGAGACAGATTTAATAGGCACTTGACTTGTGACTATATTTACCTTCTCTCAAACATTTACATCAGAAGATGAACATCCCTTATCATGATTTCCTATTACTAGTATCTTTTTTCTGACTTGCTGGTCTAGTTATTTTACTTTCTCCTACCTTGACATCTAATATTTACCTACTATGAGCCTATAGGTTGTCTGCCTGGATTCCAAATATCTGATATGTTCTTACCTCTGTAAGGTCCTTCACCAATGATAAACATCCACCTGGGTGCCATGCTTCCCTGACACACATGGACTTTGTTTTTTAGTGCCATACTTGGGTTGGATTTTTGGCATATGTTACAATAGCATAGTGGAGTCTAACCGTCTGAGAAGGAAACACGATTGGAAAGAGTTTTGGATTTGAAGATCAAATAAGATATTTATAAAGCACTTTGCAAAACATTATATAAATACTAGTTATTATGGTGATTTATTATGTTTTTGTTATTATTATAATCTTGACTCTGCCACTTGCTATCACTATGATCATGGACAAGTCATGTATCCTTTCTAAGCCTCAGTTTCCTGATCTGTAAAATGAGGCTAAAATACTTCCTTTCAATATTAGTGTGGGGGAAGTATTTTGGAAAATAAAGTTCAATAAAATTTGAGCCATAACCAATAAAAACTAATAATAATCAAAGCTTAACATTATGTTCATGCCATATAAGACTTCTATATAACAACTCCTATGCTTTCATATGTAATTTCCATCACTATGCAGTTTGGTAGAATCCAGTTCAACAATTATAAAAGATAATTGCATTTGAGCTGCCCTGATTTTTAAGCTTATATTTAAATAACTTGTCATAGCTTCCAGATAAATCAGATATGTGTGATGGCAAACTGTGAGACAGACAACCTCTTATGTGACAATGGTACTGTTTTATTGTCTCTAGTGGGGAAATAACTCAAGCAGATGAAGTTCTGAGTTGACCTTTGTCAGAAAGAGAAGGTTATTGACAACCTTGACTAGACCTTGCTAGAACCAAAGTCACTGCATCTGACCGACAATCTCTGCATTTCAATAATGCGTAATACTGAATAACCCTATCTAGGCTTCTGCTATTGAGGGATATGTATTACAGCTGACTTATGTACTTGTACCCATTAGAACACAGTCCAACTCAACATCAGGCATTCTCCAGGCCTTCTATACCACGTGAGATTTTTGTTTATTTGTTTGTTTTAATAGATGAGCTATGTGGTCATTAAGATAGGACCCCTACCTTCTAGGGATATGGAATTAACCTGTGCTGGTGCCAATGGGGTAATCACTAGGCCCGAGGCAGGGGTGGAAGGACTTTGCTGGAGATTAGGAGCATTATCAAAGTTGTATTCCCAGAGAGCAACAGGAGCTGCTTGGAGTCAAGCCAGAGTTCACAGGGTAGATATATCCACTGGGTCAAAAATGAATCAGGAAAAGGTCAAAGCTTTAGTCTCTAGCTGGGAAAGTTAACATAGAGGCAGACAGAGCACTCTTTGAAGGAAGCAGTAGGTGTCAATGAGATGGTTTGTTTCCTGAGACTTCTCCAAATGAAATAGCTTTCTTCTAGAGCAATAAAATGTTAGCCACACCCATCCTTGTTCTTCTGCATGCTGTTGGCTAGGATGTTGAATATCCAGCTTCATTCTTTTTCTTCATTTCAAAGGTTTCTCTTCTGTGATTTATAGATATTTGATATTTATAGATATTTGATCTAGTGTTTGAGCAAAATTCAAGGTTCTATTCTAAGGAAAACAATAGTTATAGCTGGACACTCTGGTGCCCAATCTTTCACCCCAGAATATAGCCTCTATTCCTCTAATCATGTAGCTAACATCCAAAGCACATGTAGCCCTCTTTAACAACAAAAACTATCATAAATTAAACATAAAACAAATAATAAATTTAAAAGTATCAACATTTCACATTCTCCTCCAGGAACTCACAGAATTATAGGATCATAGTTTTAAAGATGAAAGCAAACTTTTTTTTACATATTTACATATCGGGGAAATTAAGTCATCTGCCAAAGTTCACATAGGCAGTAAACTTTGGGGTGGATTTTGAACTAAGATCTTCTGACTCCAGAGTCCCTGTATCCAGCTGCCTCCCAAAGAATGCTAGAACTAAAATAGACCTTAGCAGTTAACGAGTCCAGTGTCCTTATTTTGCGGATGAAGTCCCAAACCATGAACTGATTACATTCAACACTTCCCAAAGATTCACTTGAGATATTTTAGTTGAGGGGATGTATGAATTACATCTTGGGTTTTCTAGATGTTTTCTCCATATTAAGTTAGAGCATCAGAAAAATAATATCTAGACCGTGTAACATCGTTATTCCACATGGAAACTGGTTAAGCCTAAATATTATGATGTATATCACCAGCTTTTGTAGAGGGTCAGATGAAAAATAGGTATTTGAATGTTTTTCCCAAACCACAGTCAAGGACCTGTTATCCAGACCAATCAGTCCATCAGCATTTAATTGTCTACTATGTGCCAGACATTGTACTAAGTTCTGGGGATAAAGAGACAAAAGACAGTCACTGTCTCAAGGAGCTTGCAAATTTAAAGCTAGAAAAGGATGTTGGAAATGATCCAAGCCCACTCCCCTTATTTGAGGGATGAGTAAAATGAGATACAAGAAAGTAAAGTCACATATTTAAGAGATTTTAATCTAGTCCCTCTGGTGCTTCCTCTCCTTGCTATAGAGAACCCATAGAAAATATTTCTTCATTAATTTAGTGCCATAAAAAAGTTGTCTCTCCAGATGAATGTGTTTGCTTCTTTCTTTTCTGCCAAGGTGGTTAAAACTATATAACCCAATGTGTTTCCCTTTTAGACAGCTGACTAGGTGTTCATAGCTAATTTGAATGTTCAACGTCAGTAATCAATCAATTGACTGATTGTTTGATTGATTAAAAAGTCCTAATAACAGCAGGGTATAATGGAAAGAACTCTGGTTCTGGAATCAGAGGACCTGGCTCAATTTCCCTCTCTGATGCTTATTAGCTGTACAACTTTGAGCAAGCCACTTAACCTCTCTCAACCTCAGTTTCCTCATCTGTAAAGTGAGAGGGGAGAGGCAAGATTGCTTATTAACCCTGGATCTATGGTCCTGTGAATGCTTCTATTACCTCTAAGCAATAAAGACTGATTCTGAAATTTTGCCTACTTTAGCCAGGCCATCAAAATTATAAGGGATCTCTTGGGGGATGTCTACAATAATGTGAGGACTGCAGGAAGTAGAACTCTTCATGCTATGTCTCATTTAACTTCCCAAGCCATTTTAAAATGGTTGAAAAACTAGTTAACATGGGAATTGTTTCTATATCTTGTGGCCAAGTTATTATGATTAGTATTATTAGTATTATCATTAACAAATAAAATACATTAGCATAATATAAATTGTGTGCTTTCATTTTTATTAAACACCTGTATTATTTTTTAATTTTTAATTTAATATTTTTTTTTGCTTTTTGGAGGGGGGAAGGCAGGGCAATTGGGGTTAAGTGACTTGCCCAAGGTTACATGGTTAGTTTTTGGCACTAAGTGTCTGAGGCTAGATTTGAACTCACTGCACCACCTAGCTGCTCCCTTAAACACCTTTCTTAAAATAACCTTGTGAGGTAGGCAGGACAATTATTACTATCTTCAATTTACAGATGAGGAGACTGAGGTCCAGCAAGGCAACTTTCCTTGTTCATTCACACAGCTAGTGTCAGAGCTAGGACTCTGCATTCGAAAGAACATTGGATTTGGAGTCAGAGCGTTTGGGTTGCAATCCTGGATCTGCCATTTATTTATTACCTTTGTAACCTTTGGCAGGTTACTTAGCTCAGATGATCTCTAAGGTCCCTTCCAGCTCTGATCCTAATCTAATTATCATATGACCACCCAAACCCAGTGGGTTTCTTGTTTGTTTGTTTTTTTAAATCTGTGTCTTTCACATGGAAGAGAGAATATACTTATTCTGTTGTAGTTGTGGTCCCCAAGACCAGATCTAAGACAATCGGGTTGAAATTTTAGGAAAGCAAATTTCAACATGAAGGAGATACTTCCTAGTAATTATTATACCTGTCAGATAATGCAATGGATCCCTTCCTGAGTGAGGTCCCAGATTCTCAAGACATTCAAACAAAGCTATCCCTTCCCAGAGTTGGAATTCCTATATTAGACACTGTTATATCAGATGTTATCTTAGGTCCCTTCCATCATTGTAATTCTAAAAACCCCATGCTTCATTTCTTTGCTCAAGTTTTTAATTCCAAACCCTGTAGGGCAGCATAGTACATTTTTATTGACCCAAAGCCAACTCAGCTGGTTTAATGTTGAGAAATGAAGTCAAACAGCATTATTTCCCCTCTATAAAAACCTGTCACACAGGGCCTTGCATAAGCACAAGTACTCAATAAATATTTGCTGATTGATTTTTCGAAAAGATAGTTAGCTTGATTTCTTTCTTCCTCCCTTCTCCTCAGAATTGGAAGGAATATCATAGGTCACATCCAACCTGTACTTGAATCTCTGCTGCATCATTCCTGGCTGTTATCCTTTATTTTATTTATCTTTTATTTAATATCCCATCATTCCTGGAGTTATCCCATCTCTCCTTGAAATGAACCAGTGACGGGGACCTCATTACCTCACAAGGGAGGCCCATTTTATTTTTACACAGCTCAAATTTTAGACAATTAAAGTGCTCTTCTTACAAACTTTCACCCATTGCTGTTAGTTCTATCCGTTGAGGCCAAGCAGGGTAAATCTAATGCTTAGTTTAATAGGGACAAGAAAATGTAATAAGGATAGATGAAACATTTGGGTTCAAACTCAAATTCCTAATATAAGATGGGAGAGATTTAGCTATATAGTATTTTATCTGAAAAAAGGTTTGATGGTTTTAGTATTTTTCAAGGTCAACAAGTAACCCCAGAAAGCTAATATGATCTTAGATTGTGTTAAGAAAACATGGCGCTGAACTCAGACTGAAGCGGGTAATAGTTCCATTGTAGTCTGCTTTGGTCGGACCAAATCTGGAAGACTATGTTCACTTTTAAAAGCTACATTTTAGGAGGGTAATGTACAGAGTAAGTCAGTGAGGATGGTGAAGATTTTCAAGATCAGAGGTGTTATACCCAAGAGTGTCTCCTGAGCCAGATTAAATTATAACTAGGACATGTGTAATAAAGTGAATGAAAACACAATACAACAGAGATAATATTAATTTATAGTTTTCTAAGTCAATATATGCCTGCAGGGATCTATTTCTACTTGAGCTTGACCCGATGGCTCGAGATCATGCTAAGTTAAGACTGATTAAATGAACTAGGAATATTTATCCTGGGGAAGAGAAGGCTTAGGGGGTATATGAGGGCTATTTTCAAGTATGTAAAGGACTGCCTTGTGAAAGAAAGATTAAACTTGTTCTGCTCAGTCCTAGCATGCAGAATTAGGAAAAATGTGTAAAAGTTTCAGAAGGAGGCAGATTTGGGCTTGAAATGAAGCCAAATGTCCTACCAGTTTTCTTGCAGAGCTATTCAAAACCAGAATAGGCTGCCTTAGTGGTTTATGGCTCCCCTCTCACTTCAGACCTTCAAGGAAAGACTGAATGACTACTTGCTGAGATCTCATACAGCAAAACTGTTTGAGGAGTATATTGGACTAGATGTCTCCACGGTTCTTTCCATCTCTGTTGTTCTATAATTCTTCCCCTTGAGAGCTCTTCAAATCTTAAAGGTAGAGACCCTCTTTATCGGCTTCATGTGGCTTCCCTTCTCCAGGCTTAGAATTCTCAGTTCCTTCCAATTAACTAGTTAATCTCCAAATTAACTAACCACTTGAACTGACCCAGTGGCCTTGCTGTTGGGGTGCTAGACAGATGCAACTACATAGTCCAGAATTAAACCCTGCCACCCAGGCACTAACCTTGCTGCTTCCCCACTCCCCACAAAAGATTTGTTTTGATTCTATAGAAAGGCCCCAGTTTTCCTCTCTGTGTCTTAAAGCTGGAAAAAAGGCTCTGACAGCTTCTGTCGCCTGCTTTGTTGGGCTAGCTTTGTTGCATCCTTGGAGTTGGTCTAGCAAAGTATTGGCTGAATTTTAAGCATGAAAATCCCAACCTCTGAAATTCCATTTGGCTTATTTTCCACCCCTCCTGGAGGACAAAAGAGGTTTTGTTTGTGCTCAAAGTCCTGCAAAGAGTTTGGCTACAAAATGAACTGAGCCGCCAGTGAAGGAAATACAGCATTTTTAGGTGACAGAGTGGGGTGCCCCAGACTAAGGAAGTGAATATTTTAATGAGCTGTCATCTATTCACCAGACCACAGGATCATAGACAGAACAAAATGGGAACTTTGAATTCATCTAGCCCAGCCCCCTCATTTTACAAATGAGGAAACTGAGGCCCATCAAGCTTAAGAAATTTGTCTAAAGTTGCATAAATAAAAAATGGCAGAGCCAAGAGTTGAACTCTGGTCCTTCAACTCTACTGCACTATGGAAAGGTCCTCTTTTGGGCTCCTCTGTACTTAGAGAATCATTGAATGTTGCAACTGGATGGGACCTTTGAGATCCATTGGGGGTTCCTTAGTAAGAATACCAGATTTGGAGTGAAAGCCCCTGAGTTTGAATCTCACCTCTGCTATTCCTTACCTATTTGATACTATAGCTCTCCTGAAAGGATCTGAGAAAGGTGAACAGGCATGGTAACAGTGATAGGTAGAGGAAGGAAGAATCACTCAGCTCACCTCCCTGACTACTACCAGCATTTTGTTTTAGAGCCTACCCTGGATAAACATACTGAGGGTAGATGAGTGCCAGTTATCAGCAGGCCAAGAAGGAAGGATTCGGACAAGAGGAAATTATAAGAAGGAGAGAGTCAGAAGGGCCTCAGAGATAATTTCATTCAACTCTTTTATTTTCCAGATGAAGAAACTGAAGCCCCAAGAGATTAGTAGAATTGGGGTTTGAACCCACTGGTGTTTCCATTATTCCATACAGTGTCAGGAAGGGAAGCAGTGGCAACATGGAAGGAAGGGACATTCCTGTAGCTGGCTACTTGGTGGGAGTGACCCTTCATAGCTGAGTTCTGTTTCAGGGAATCTAAAAACCCTGGAAGCACCAGAAGACCTTCTCAGAATGAGAAGAGACCTCGGAAGTAACCTTTACACAAACAAGAATCCCCTCTACAAAATATCTGATTAATGCCTTCAGCTCTTGGTTGAATCCCTCCAGTGATGGGAAACTCATTACCTTTTGAGGTGGCTCATTATCCATTGTCCATGAAAAGAAATGAAAATTAGAAGGTAGCCAGGTGAAGGATAAACTGGCTGTATTTGCAATAAATATGAGAAATTCTCTCCAGCTTCTTAGCTATATTGTCTCTGTGAATTACCCTGCTGTCTGGATTGGCAGTTCAAAGCTAACCCCATCTCCCAAAATTTTATGAAATCACAGTTGGCTTTCATATACTAATTGGATAGATTTGAAAGGACATAAACACAGCCCCAGCTGGAATCCAGAAAAGGCCGCCACTCTTCTTTTTCTTCCAGAAACACTGGTTTTGAAAATTGGGTTCTGTATCATCATAGAGACCTAGGAGCCCATATTAATGGCAGAGTGACATATTTAATCTTGGAGCTTCAGTTTACATGCTGACACAAGGAGGGGCATATTCATTAAATGCTCAAGTGGAAATCCTGGTGGGGAATCTCTGAATTCCTCACTCCTGAGGGCTCTTTTGATGACATAGACAAGCAAAGCTATTCATTAAGAGACAATCAAGTGAAGGGGTTTATTTGTTCATATCATAAAGAATGATTATTTCCAGGACAGAAAAGAGGACATAGGTTGCATAGTATCTACATCAGCTCTCCTTGACTAGTTTTTAAAACTAAAACAACTACAATACTAGCACTTTTACAACATTTAAGGTTTGCAAAACATTTTTCACATTATTTTATTTGATCCTGTTAGATATATGGGGCACGCCCTATGAGTCACATAAAGATTAAGGAATTTGGCTAGCAATCACCAAAGGCAGTATTTGAACTCTGGCCTGTCTTGACTCCAACTCCCTATACTGCCTCTACTATACCATTTAGCAGCTTGACAATGAGTTATTGTCTATAATTGAGGTGCTGTGTAGTGTAGTAGTAAGAGCACTGGAATTCAACTTCTGGAGCCATATATCTGGCTTTTCCATTTACCCACCATGTACCTTTGATTAGCTTCTCTGAGTCTCAATTTCCTTATATGTAAAATGGGGATTATAATATTATTTTTATATATATACATATATATGCATATAGAGAGCATATATGTGTATATACATATATATGTGTATACATATACATACGTATTTATACATACATACATACATACACACATGCAAACACACACATCCTAGGGTGGTTGTGACACAAAATGTCTTTTAGAAATTATAAAGTGACATACAAGGGTGGTCTGAAGTGAAAGAGGTCCGGATTTTTAGTGAGAGGATACAGGTTTGAATTCTAGTTCAGCCACTTAAAGACCAGTGTAACTTTGAACAAATCTCTTAATTTTTCTGGCTTTCAGTGTCTGCCTCCATCAAATGAGCCAGTCAGTCTAGAAAATGCATAAGATCCCTTCCAGCTTTCAAATCTACTTTCTAAAATATGAACAGTTGGTCAAATAAATAGAAGTCAGCATTTAGAGACCAGGGCTCATTCTCTATTGGTCTTGAATTAATAGAAGTATGTATCTGGGATTTGTAGGTGATTGGAAGTCGAAGATTTATTCCACCAGTCTCCCGTACAGATGCTCATATTGGAGGACCAAAGAAGATAGGAAAAAACAGTAAGTGTCAGATATAGTTCTTTATTTGTTTGGGATCTTTAACAAATATTTTGACTTGGCTAAATTCATTCCAGATGTGCCGTGTTTCTTTGCTTAGGTGAGGATGCTCTTGTTTTTGTAGATTGTTTTCCAGCTGCACTCTCATCTGTTCTATGACACTCGGAGGTCTGTAGAGCTTTCATTTCCTCAGGGTTTGTTACTGCTTCATTTCATCTGTGGGAAATCCTTGGCAAGTAGGCAAAATGCCAAACAGTTCAAAGCCACCATTCTTTCTTGGATGGTTTTGTTCCCATGGAAGTTTACCAGGTCAGATTTCATTTAGGCGTGCAATGTAGTGGAAAGCATGATGCAGTGGAAATCAGGAGATAATCTGGGTGCTAATTTTGGTTCTTTGATAAGGTAGTGGTATAACTTTGGGCTGGTCACTTCCTTTATCTGTACCTTGATTTCCTCATTTGTAAAATGAGAAAGTTGGACTATGTGAATTCCAAAAAATTCTTCCAACTCTAAAAGTTTTTGTTTCTGTGGTAAAATAATTGGATAATATTTAATCAATACCTCCAAATAGTAACTGTGAAATGGTCAAGAGATTTGAACAAGCACAAAACACACCAGTTTTCAAAGAAGACATCTTCACTTCTCTGCTCCACCATTGTCAAACTTGAACAATAAGACTCTACCTCTTTAAAACAGAATTTGCCTTTTGGTCTATTGTATATATGGAAAGTATAAGAAAATGAAAGATTACTGTGTGATCTTAGGGGAAATACCCTCTCTGAGCCTCAGTTTTCCTAGTCTTTAAAATATTTAGGTGGGCATAAATAATCTCTAAAGTCCCCTTTGGTTCCAAAATTCTGTATATCCTATATTTGATGTTCCTTCTCAAAGCCAACATTTTATAAATAAATTGCTCCCCCTTTTTTATTTGAAGATGCTGCTGATACTGTGGATATTGTGCTGTGGATGGTGGCTGCAAAGGCCAATCAATGCATGATTAACAACCTATCCACTAAGGAAAAGGACTGGTACCAATGTTTTCCCAGGTGGGAGGGAGGGAACAAGCTGCATTGGGTTCATTTCCAGGCTCTGGCTATCTCTTGAGCTATGGGAACCACTACAGCAACACATTTGTAAATTCTGGACCAGTCCCAAGTCATGTTGTTGTACTTTAATAGCTTAAGTATTCTTTTTTCTATAGTTGCTTCAATATGTGGGAGGTTTATGATTTATTGATGATAATCGAAAAAATGAACAAAACCAAAATCTAAAGCTCTTAAGAGGAAAAAGCTTCACCTCTAATTAGATGCATTTCCTTACAAATAAATAAATATATGCAGACATATATTCATGCATGTATCTGTATTTGTTGCTGTTATCTGGGTGTGCCTCTTCATATTTCATGCTGAAACTTTAAGAAAACAAAGAGGAGTGAATGTCTATTTTCTTCTAGCCTTTTCATTATACGCCTTACTCCAAGTGCCCCCTGGAGTTATTTTTCTTAGTAACTATGTATGCTCTCATCCTAGGATCTTTGATGAATGACTTGGTGAATGGGAGGACAATTTAACATTTATCTGAGAGCCAACAATATGTCAGGCATTTACATAGAAGGAGATGATTTATGGAGGCCAAAGCCTATGTAGGTTGTCTTGAGCCCCATAAGCAGTGCAGTCATGCCCCGCACAGACGAGATGTTTGAGTTGATCTTAAATTGATTTCTGTATTTGTGGGTAATGATTATAAGATGAAACTTAGTATAGGACCTAGTGTTATTAGAACATTGAACTAGGGATGCGGAAAATGATGTTTCTTGTGATTAGACATCTTGTTTTGGCAATGAATGTTAACCACAGTTCAGAGATTTTTTATTATAGATATTGCTTATTTATAGAGTATGGATAATCATGTGATCCTTTCATGATGCTAAGCTATTTTCTAGCACAAAAATTCACCTTGTGATCACAAATGTTATTTTGGTGATGTTGCATGGTTGTCAAGCCTAGAATGTGTTCATTTCCAAAGTCAGAGATGTGGATGACCAAAAGGGGAATGGAAAGCTGGATAAGTGAGAATTAAGTGCACTGCTATGCATTTACAATGAATGAATGAAGGAGTATGCATTTATTAAATATTTACTGTATGCCAAGAACTATGTTTGGTTGTAATGATACAAATGCAGTCAGTCAGTCAATAAGCATTTATTGAGTGTCTATTATGCATGGAATGTCTAGGTTGTCCAGTGGTTAGAGAGCTGGGCCTGGAGTCTGGAAGACTCCTCTTCCTCAGTTCAAATCTGGCCTCAAATACTTACTGACCATGTGACCCTGGACAAGTCACCTAACCTTGTTTACCTTACTTGATTAATCTGCAAAATGAGCTGGAGAATGAAATAGCAAACCACTCCAGTATTTCTGCCAAGAAAACACCAAACAGGTTCATAAAGAGTGAGACACAACTGAAATGACTGAACAACAGCAGCAGTGGCACAGTGGATAGAGCACCAGCCCTGGAGTCAGACCTGAGTTCAAATCTGGCCTCAGACACTTAACTAGCCCTGTGACCTTGGGCAAGTCACTTAACCCCAATTGCCCTACCTTCCCCCCTCCAAAAAAACAAACAAACAAAACCCAATCCCTATTCTCAAGGAACTCACTGTCTATTGGCGGAGACAAATGTACAAGTAGCTATGTACAAACAGGATGTATGAGGTAAGATAGAGATAACTTCCAAATATAAAAATCAAAGACAGTCTCCACATTCAAGGAGCTTACATTCTAGTGGTCAAGACAACATACAAAAGGAAGTGGTAACAAGGTAGGGAATCTTTGTTCAAAAAGTAACAGGGATGGTGAGTAGGATTTTAAGGAAATATGACATGGATTCTGCCCTCAATGATATGATAATATAAATTAAATTGCAATATACTATATTATATATAATATAACTCAATTTATATATATATATATATATATATATATAAATATAGTGGTATAGCTAAGTTAGCTGCACTAGTAATAAGAGTGAGGATGAGCATTATAGATTACATCTTACACAACACTTTACATCCATTGTCTCATTTGAATCTAAAAATAGCCCTGTGAGGTAGATATGACAAATATTTTTGGTCTCATTTTATAAATGGAGACATGGGTTAAGAGAGGTAACTGAATAAGAAGACTCTCTTTTCATCCTGACTCTTGACATTAATTTTCTGTGCGACCTTGAATAAGTCACTTCCCTTGTCATTTCTTCATTTGTTAAATAATGGGGCTGCGTTAGAGGATCAGTAGGATCCCTTCCAACTTTCAGTCCTAGGAGCCTTTAAGTAGCAGGGTGGGGACTGGAGCCCAAGGGTGCAGCTAAGTCATTCTGTTCCCCATTATACCATGTAACCTCACAATCCTCTGGAGAATTAAAGATTTTTTGTTTTGTTTCGTTTTTTTGTTTTTGTTTTTGTTTTTTGCTTTTTGGAGGGCAATTGGGGTTAAGTAATTTGCCCAAGGTCACACAGCTAGGTTTTTGTTTGTATGTGCATTAAGTGTCTGAGGCCAGATCCAAACTCAGGTCCTTCTGACTCCAGGGCTGACACTCTACTCGCTGCACCACCTAGCCACCCCAAGAATTAAAGATTTTTTAAAAACAAAGATTTTTTTTTTAAGTGGAAACATTGGGAGAAGAGCCAGATATCACACAGGGTATTCATGCATTTGGTATTTCAAAGTTTCTATTTGCTGCTTGTTGTCTCCCCCACCCCCGCCCCACCCCACCCCAAACAGTAAGGAGGTATTGTGAGTGCTATTAAATGTGTTTTACAGTTGAAGAAATGAAGGTGAAATGACTTGTCTAAGGCCAAACAAATGGCGAGCAGCAGATTCACCCCAGGTCTTCTGACTGCAAGTTATAGGATCTTTTCACTCCATTCTTACCTACCTGGTAGGGCCTCCTTATGAACCTCAAAATGCCATTGAAATCAGTTCTTGTTGTTATTAATACTATCCATTGCCCATGATCATGAAACTTTAATAAACCCTGTACGAACAGACTCTGAATGTTCTGCAATAAACACTTACAGAGGCTCTTGCCCAGAAGTCAGGAAAGCCTTGTAATTCAATCTTTTCTCCAGAGTCCAAGTGATTGTGTTGTGACATAAAGCACTCAATTTGTGGACATAAGAAAAATGACTTGACCCTGCTGGGTATTTGAGTCTTTAGTTTTTAGGCATTTCAATCATATTAAAATGATTTTTGTATAACTCAACTGAACTATATTTCCAGAGGGGGTGAAAGCAACTTTGCTATATTTGTGATTCATAAAGGTTTTCCTTTCTCTCTCCCTCTCCATCATATACACACACACACACACACACACACACACATACACACACACACAGACACACACACACAGACACACACACTATAGTCCGTGTGTGAAAAATTACTCCAATAGATTTCTGCTTCCTTATTTCAAGGATCCACCATTTCATCAGTATTCTTTCAATCCTTTGTTTTGATTTGTTTAAATATGAATTAATCATTTATATTGATCATATGTGAAGACACCTGTCACCCTGTGAAGTAAGCTATACTTTTGTTTTTCTCCCAATTATATAGATGAGGGGACTAAGGCTAGGAAAATTGAGGTGATAGGTCTATGAATATATTTATTTAGGTTTTTATATGACTCTAGGCAAGTAATTTAACTCTGGGTATGTGTGTGTGGGAGGGTGAGGGGTGTGGTCTGTGTGGGGTGTGTGTCTTTACATTAGTACAGTATGGGGAAGATGGGGAAGTGGATGCCTATCAAGGTGTCTGTGGTAATACCTGGGGATGGGGTGCCTGCAGTGCAGTCTGGGACAGAGCAGGTGCAAGGAGGCACTCACATGGATTTGTGAGTACCTGTGTCCTACTGTAAACTGTGCTGGTCATTTGTCTGAGGCTAAAGAACTGTCCAGATAATTCATACTAGACTGTGATTGGTACCTATCAATCCAGGAGCCAAGGCACCAAGGGCTCAGCCTTTCTCCTCCAGGGCTGAGACTACCCTCTAGGCTCTACCTCCTACAAAATGTCTTCCTAGATGATGAGACCCCCATAGGTCTCTCCCTACCTACTCCCTATCTTGTCTGAACCTTCAGAGACTGCTTATCAAATCAATCACCAACCATTTACTGTTTGGTTTTCAAGTTCCAGGCATTCTGCTAAGCAGTAGGGGTGCAAAGACAGAAGCAAAACAGTCCCTGCCTCAAGGAGCTTATATTCAAATGGAGGAGATAGTGTTTGCATAAATATATATTCAAAGTGGATTTTATTCAAGATAACTTTAGAGCAGAAGACAGTGGCAACAGGATGGGGTGGATGCAGAAAATGCCTCTCTCAGAAGGTAGACACTTGAGCTGAATCTTGAAGGAAGACAGGGATTCCAAGGGGCAGAAGTAAAGAAAGAGAGCATTCTAGGCAGGGAGCACAGCCAGAGCAAAGGCATAGAGATAGGACCCAGAGCATGTGTGGAGAACGGGAAGAAGACCAGGACCTCAGAGTCCCAGGAAACAAGTTATGTTTATGAAAACTAACATGATAGGAGGAGGATGAGTGGCAAAGAGTTTTACATAACAAACAGAGAAAGAACTTACTATTGCATCCTAGGGGTCACTGGACTTTTTTCCATATCATGTTCACCTTACTTCTGTGAATAACAAATAGTTCTAAGGAGACTTTTACTTCTATACCTTTGTTACAAGAAAAAGATTCCCATGGAAGTTTATTTTATAGGTAACTTGCCAAATAACTCAATCACAACACAGAAATTCTGGAGGCTACATATAGACTTTATTTTGCTTAAGCACAAGTTCAGAGCTCAAGAAAAAAAAGCACTTCTAATGAAGATTAAGGTTCTGATGGAACCATTAACTAGTTTTTTTTTTTTAAAGAAAAAAACACATTGTTAGGATCAAAGATGAAAAGAGTGGAATCACAATCAATGAAAAAGAAATTTAAAAAATTATTAGGAGCTATTTTACTCAACTATATGCCAATGAAAATGACAATATAAATAAAATAGATGAATATTTTTAATATATACATTTCTGACTTTTGGGGACAGAGTCAAGATGGTGGAGTAGAGAAAGAACTTGGCTGAGTTCTCACAACATTCCCCTGCAAACAACTTTAAAATAATGCCTCAAACTGAATTCTGGAATACTAGAGCCAACCAAAGGTCAAAGTGAGACATTCTTCTAGCCCAAGATAACATAAGAGGAAGCTGGCCTGGAACCCACATGGATGAAACATCAGTGGTGGAACTAGGTGTTGGCAGCAGAAGCAGCAGCAGCTTCGGAAGCTCTTAAGCTTCCAATAGTAAAGGGATTTAGCAACTGGTGAGAAAGAGATTATAGGGTCCCTCTGTGCAAGCTACCTGAAGGACCTGATGCCATTTGGCAGCTCCATTGGCTATTCCCACTTGTGGGTTCAAGGGTAGAGAAGATTGTAGCAAAGCTGTCTTTTATCACTACTATTATTCAATACTATACTAGAAATGTCAGCTATAGCTTATAATAAGACAAGAAAAAAGAAATGAAGGGATAAAAATAGACAATGAAGAAACAAAACTATCACTCTTTGTAAATGATATGATAGTATACTTAGGGAACCCTAGAGAATCAACTAACAACTATTTGAAACAATTAACAACTTTAGTCAAGTTGCAGGATATAAAGCAAACCCACATAAATTGTGAGCATTTTTACATGCTACCAACAAAACCCAGCAGGAAAAGAGAAATTCCATTTAAAATAACTGCAGACACCAGGAAATAAAATATACAGGCAATGGGGTACAGAATTACATCTTGTCCTACAAGAAAGAAAGGAGGCATTCAGGGGGATATAAGAGAGGGCAGAATGGGGAAAGAGGTATTCAGTGTGCTTGGGGTGGGAGGTAGGGGAGAGATGGGAAAAAATTTGTAACTCAAAATCTTTAGGAATGAATGTTGAAAATCCAAGATAAATTAAAACAAATAACTGCAAACAATATAAAATACTTGGGAGTTTACCTGCCAAGACAAGCCCAATGATTATATGAAAACAATTATGAAGCACTCTTTACACAGATAAAGACAGATAAAATGATTGGAAAAATATTACTTGCTTATGGGTAGGCTGGGCCAAAATAATAAAAATTATAATCCTACTAAGTTAACTTCTTCAGTACCATGCCAATCAAACTACTAAAGAATTATTTTATAGAGTCAGGGAAAATAGTAATAAAATTTATCTGAAAAAACAAGAGAGTAATAATATCAAGGGTATCTGTGGGGAAAAAATGTGAAAGAAGGTGGCTTAACAGTTCCAGATTTCAAACTATATTATAAAGCAGTTATCATCAAAACAGTCTGGTACTGGCTAAGAAATAGAATGGTGAAGCAGTGGAACAGATTAGGTTCACAGCTGTAAATGACCAAAGTAATCTAATGCTTGATAAACCTAAAGATCTAAGTTTTGGGGACAAGAATTCAACATTTGACAAAAATTTCTGGTAAAACTGGGAAGCAATATGGCAGAAACTAGGCAAAGAACACCATTTCACACAGTATACCAAGATAAGATCAAAGTAGATAGATGATTTAGACATAAATTGTGACATCATGATTAAATTTGGAATAGCATGAAAAATATATATTTGTCAGATCTATGAATAAGGGAAGAGTCTATGACCTAACAAGAGATAGGATTATGGGAATTAAAATATATAATTTTGATTACCTGAAATTTAAAAACTTTTTCATAAACAAAACTAATACAGGGAAAATTAGAAGGAAAACTTGAAGCTGGGGAAAATAATTTACAGCAAGTTTCTCTGATAAAAGCCTATTTTCTCAAGTATATGGGAACTGAGCCAAATTTATAAAAATAGGAACTATTATCCAGTTAATGAATGGTCAAAGGATATGAACAGATAGTCTCTAGAAGAAGAAATCAAAGCTTTCTCAATAGTCATAGTAAAAATGCTCTAAATAACTACTAATTAGAGAAAACCAAATTGAAATAGTTGAGTTACCACCCCATACCTATCAGATTATCTAACATGACAGAGAAGGAAAATGACAAATGTTGAAGGGATGTTGGAAAATTGGAAAACTAATGCACTGTTGGTAAAATTATGAACTAGTCCAACAATTCTGGAGAACAATTTGAAACGAGAACCAAGCACTATAAAACTTCATATGCTCTTTAATCCAGCAATACTACTACGGGTTTGTATCTCAAGGAGATGAAAGAAAAGAGAAAAGGACCTAGTTGTACTGGAAAGAATTGGAAATTGTGCAATATATACAAGCAAGGTTATATTGGGGAATGGCTGAACGAGTTGAGGTTTGTGATTGCGATGGAATACTATTGTGCTTTAAGAAATGCCAGTCAGGATGGTTTCAAAAAAAATCAAAATCAACTGATGAACACATGCAAAGTGAAGTGAGCAAAACCAGAGCATTTTACACAGTAGCAGCAATATTGTAGTGATGATCAACTGCAAAAGACTTAACTACTCTGATCAAGGTAATGATCCAAGATAATTCCAAAGGACCCGTGATGAAAAATGTTGTCTACCTCCAGAGAGAGCACTCAATCTGGGTGCAGACTGAAGCATATTCTTTTTAAAATGTCTTTATTTTTCCGGTTTTATTTTTCTTTCACAACATGGCTAATATGGACATGTATTTTGCATGACCTTACTTGTATAATCAATATCAAATTGTTTGCTTTCTCAAGGAGGGGACAGGGAGAAATTTTAGAACTGGATATTTTTGTTATTTTTTTACATGAAATGAGAAAATATCTAATGAAATAAATAAAATAATTTTAAAATATTTAAGTTACTTCGATTAACAGAAGAGGAAATAAGATACTTACATAATCCTATCTTAGAAAAAGAAATTGAAAGGCCCTAAATGAGCTCCCTAAGGAAAATATCCCAGGACTAGATGGATCTACGAGTGAATTTTGCTACATGTTCATATTTAAAGAACATAGTTCCTTACACTAATAAAAACACAGATCTAATCATTATCCAGTCCCTCTCTCTTTAAAGTTTACAAAGCACATTGCAAGGTGAGGAGGTCAGATAGATAGTGAAGTTACTTGATGATAGTGACACATATCATCAATCATTTACTAAATGCAAAAAATGAATAAGATACAGTCTTTACCCTCAAGGAGCTTGTATGTTTACAAAAGGCTATGATATAAAATTGTGAGGTCACAAGAGGGATATGTCACATCTGAGAGGGGAGGATTCAGGGAATGTTTCAAGAAAGATTTTCTATTTGAACTTAGCCTTAAAGGATGACTGACATTGACTTGGGTCAGAGGTCATGGTTTTAAATCATGTTTCTGATATTGCTTTTGTGACCTTGTATAATCCACTTAATTTCCCCGGTTTCTTCATTTGTAAAATTAAAGGTTTGGACTAGATGCCTCCTAAGTCCCTTGTTGCTGGATGAATCAGGATCCTGGATGAATAGTACCTTAACCAGAAGAGATTTGATGGCACAGAGTGGGGATCGGGAGAGCTTGAGAATCAAACTAGAGGGAATGGTAAAAGGCTGGAAAATACAGTGTTCACAGGAGATGTTGAATGATTCATATTGTCTGAAACATAGAATAAAAGATTATTACTAGCATAATATAAAACAGAAAATGTAAGTTGAAACCAGATTTTAGAAAATCTTTAAGATTAAGGAAAGGAATAATGCATCTTTATGTATCTTTAGGTCTAAAATAAACATGTGTAAAGTGGTTTAGGGATTGCTACCCTCAGACAACCTCACAACAACTATCATTTGTATTCTGTAAAATTTTGCTAACAGAGAAAATTGGTAGGATGAAACCTACTCATCTCTCCTTTGGGTGCTTAGAATGGAGCAATAGTAATTTAATGTTCTTTCCTTCCCCCAGGCAGCTGGACAGCCAGATGTAGAAGATTAGGCAAGTGAATTTATATTGGCTGAAAGGCCACAAGGCAGTGAATCATGATAAATTACAGCGGATTCAGTTGAAGAAGACAAATATGTATGAGACAGCACAATGGGATGAGACCTCATTACTTATAGGAATGAAAGTGAAGACAAGATAAGCTGGATTTGTAGATATTGTTAAATTAGATAGTGTGGCAACACATTATTGTCAAAAAAAACGTACAGAAAAGATCTGAGAATTTGAGTGGACCTCAAGCTAAGTATGAGTTAGCAGTGTGAGATAGGATCCAGAAAAATGAATGAAAACTTTGGCTTCTATGAGAGGCATAGTATTCAAAGCATGGAAAGTTAGAATCCCATTGTATTCTGCCCTCATCCCACACAGTTAGAGCCCTATATATAGTTCTAGGAGTCACATTTTAGGAAGGATGTTGTTATGCTAGAGCACATCTAGTAGCCAGTGATAGTGAAGAATTGAAGACTGTGCCATATTATGATTAGTTGAAGAAACTGGAAATAAATAGTTTTGAAAAGAGAAGGCATAACTAGTCCCTTCAAATAACTCTACAGAAAAAGGTCTATTCTGTTTGATCACTGAAGGCAGAATGAGGAGAAGCATGTCTGAGTTGCAAAGATGGTCAGATGGTAACCGGTTGTTGGGGACAGTTTATAAGAGATTCTCAGTCTGGTATGGATTGATCTAATTGGACTCTTGGACACCTACCAGCTTTAGGCTTCTGTGATTCTATGGTCCTTCCTCATATAGGACCTAGCTAGAAAGAACTAGATTTGTAATCAAAGGACTTTTATTTTTATCCATGTTTTCCTAATTACTATCTGCAATTACCGAGAGGTCATTTAGCCCCTCTGAACCTCAGTTTACTCAGCTAGAAAATTTGGGGAATGGATTAGGTCAGGGATTCTTCATCATTTTGTGTCACAGACCCCTTTGGCAGTCTGGTGAAGGCTGAGGCAGGTAGGTGCTTTAGTGGATAGAGGGTTGGGCTTAGAGTCAGGAGGACTCTAAGGCTTAAGTTCTGTCTCAGACATTTATTATTAACTGTGTGGTTTGGGGACAAAATGCAACTTTTTTTTTCCAGCTCCACTTTTTTCTTATGCAAAATTAGGATAATAATAGTAGCTACCTCCCAGGGTTATTGTGAGGGTCAAATGAATTAATTTATGTAATATGCTTCATAAACCTTAAAGTAATGTGTAAATTCTAGCAATTGTTATTTGTTGTTGTTACTATGACTAGTACTATTAGCACCATTACTACTACTATTACTATAGATCCCTTCTCAGAATAATGCATTTCAGTAAATAAGGTAAATGATACATTTCAGTTAGAGGTTAGTGAAAATAAAAATGTGAATTTTTTTCTACACCCAAGTTCCTAGATCCCCTGAAATCTATCCACAGACATTGGAGGTCCATGAACCCCAGAACAAGACTCTGAGACTAGAATATCTCTAAAATTTCTTAATATTCTATATTTTATGATTCAATGATTCTACCTGTGTGATCTTGGGTATTTTTCTATTCTGGGCCAGGCCAAACTCAGGCAAATACAGCAATTCAATTTGGTTATTCAAGTGAGATAAGGTACTTATGGATCATAAATTTCGACAAGAACAATTTTAAATGTGATAAGATTAAAAAAGAACAAAATCCCCCTTTCCTCTCCACGATTGGTAACACTTGGCCAAGAATTCCATTATTTCAAATCCAATTCTCCATAGACTAGAATTTTTAGGCCTCAGGGAGCAAAGAAAGCCAAACCAATAATTAAAGCACCCACCCTTTACCCTCCCTGCCTCCTTAAAGTCAAATTATCCTGGTCTACATGAAAACAGTTGGTGTTCCTACCATGGTCACTTAACCACTTTTTCTCAGTTCCTTATCTTTAAAATTAGAGACTAAAAAAAATGATCTCCAAGATCCCTTCTGGCTCAAATTCCTATGATTCTGTTACACCACACTGCCTTAGAACAACTCTGTGAGCCATATGTGGCTAGTGGGAAGAAGAGACAGCACTTCATAGACCCAGAAGGAACCTTTGAAATCATTTTGTGTAACTCCTTTATTTTATAGATGAGAAAAGCAAGACCCATAGAGAGAAAGGGCATCTTGCCAATTCCTTCTTTTTTCTTTTGTGGTATATTTGCTCTGGCAGACTCTGTTGAGTTGCCAACTTTGGAACCATTGCCTTAAACCGTATCTCTCACCTCCCACCTGGCCCTTTGGATTTGGTTTCTCAGAAAATTATGGCCAGACTTGGCTTTCTGTTTGCATTAATGTCTCTGCTTATGACTTGGACCATTTTCTCTTGCCCCAGGAGAGTTTTTCCATCCAGTTCTATTGACTGAGCCTCAGAAGCTTTATCCCTGATCTGTCATAGCTGAATTGCCTTTATTAAAACAAGCTTTGTACCCAGGGGGTTTATTTATTTGTCACTGTGGCACTATACTGTAAGATTTCACTTAACTGGGATGAGCGATTTAAGGACATCTGAACCCCAGTTAGAACAATAACCACAACCTTTATATCTGTGAGCTACAAGCTTATTGGTCTGGAGTAAATCCTTCCCCTCTTAGAGCTATTCAGTTCAACTCAACAAGCAATTACTAAGCACCAGCTGCATGCTTGGCACTGTTCTGTGCTCTAAGGCAGGGGTTCTTTTTGTTTCAGATGCTCTTGACAGTCTGGTGAAGCACATGTACCCTTTCTCAAATAAGGTTTGTTGCTTACATTGACAAATGCAGGAAATGTTAAATTTCTGCTAGAGGTTAGTGACCTTTTATCTATTCCATTCTTTTTGAATCAAATATAATCTTCCAAAACCATACTCTCACCATAATTTCCATCCTAGTTTCAGTGATAACTTCAAATTTGCTTCATTTCATTAAGCTCTTACATGATTTATTATCTATACTTTCTGTTATTGTTTATAGGTATCTGAGGCCATGGTTTGGTTTGTTTGTTTTCCTCTTTAATTCCTGTCTAGTTCTGCACCTTTCTTTTTCCTTCTATGTCACATCTGATACTCTCTGGGGCACTAGAATTCTCAAGTTGATGTAGGCAGTTTCATCTATGTCAGTTGAAAGTCCCTTATATTAGTTTTTCAGGATTCTAGGTATCTATGTTTTTATTGGCCCTCATTAGTCCCTTGACAAGATCCCATCATTCCTAAATTCTAAACTGGGTTCAGAAGTCTTAATCTCATTTTCAATGACTGTCTTAGCCAGTTCGTTAATTTCCCAAATCTGCTTTTTTCTTCTTTTCTCTATCTTTGATTGGCACTAATGATGAAATATCACGTATACCCCCAGGGTCCTCAGTTTCTTGTCAATACTCTCTTATCCTTAGCAATTCAGATTCTTCCTGGTGGTATCAACTGTCCTCCCATGAATCATCAGAAGTAAAGAGTTGTTGTTCTCAGGTGGCTCTCCATTGTTTCCCAGATACATGCCCTAGAAATACAGAATTGTTTATGCAATGTTGACAAATGACTCAGTGCCTCAAGTGATACCAATTAGTTACCACTCTCTCTTTCTTCTTCTAGGCATCTTTAGCTGACCTCTTGCCCAATTGTACCTGTGTGTACATGTCGTTATTCCTAGGAGCAGAAGAATCCTTCAAACATGGTGTAATAATATCAATGTCTTCATTTCTTTATTTGGATCCCATTTTTCCAATCTATTGATACAGAAGAGAATTCCTATCTGTCTCTTTACATTCTTTTTTTTCTTTGTTTCAATCATGCAGTAAACATTTATTGAGTGACTACTATGTCCAGGCACCATTCCAAGCACTAAGTATGCAAAATTTCCTCCTTGAAGAACTTATTAGATTCTTTCATGGAAGAATTCATCCTCCCTGATAGCCTGGAGAGTAGAAATGTGTTTCCCTAATTGTTTCATTTCCTCTTATAGACCAGAAATCAACTTCTGCTTTGTGTATATGTGTACTTGGTCCTGGCAGAAATACAAATATAATCTTCTCTGCTGGTCACCACAGTCCTCCCTTGTCTTTCATACCTCCTTGAAGTAGATTTTAAAGTTCCATGTCTTTTTCATATCTTTCTTGGCTAACCTTTGAGACTCACTATTGTAGCAAACTGACTATTTATAAGAGTTGCAAGTCAAGATTTGCACATAACTGATAGCCAGATACTTCCATTTACTTTGTTGGACACTAGGCCCTCTGGTGCCGCACTTGGTGCTGTTTAATTTATACATCAGACAAAAACAGACATGACACAGGAACATCATTCCTAGGTCACAAGATAAAATCCAGTTGATTTGAAGATCTAATAGATATTCACTGTTAATTTCACATTGGCTTTCTCTATAACCTTCCCTCTATTTCCCTGGCTAAGCTCTGCCATATGAGTCTTTCAAATCCTCGAAAACATCTATTAAGTTTCCTTGGCCCTTCTTCTAAGCTAAACTTCCCAACTTCTTTCAACTAGTCCTCAAAGCCTTTCACCATTATAGCCATCCAGCTTATCAATCAACATGGCATCCAGGACTGAACACAGTATACTGGATGTCAAATTTGTGGGGACATGCTAGAATATAGAAGGAAAATATCCCCATTACCAAACCCCATCTCATTCATCTCTTAATACTGTGCATTTTTTGGTTGCCATACAACATGGTTGGATAATGTTGAGCTTATATGTCCACTAAAATTCTTCAAACTGCTAACTAACCATATTTTACTCATCAGGACTGAAATTGACCCTCAATTGTTCCAAAAGTTATAATATGTCGCTATCTTTTTGTATTGTGACTTTGCCATCTAATATATTAACTATCTATCTTAATTTCATGTCATCTCCAAATTTAATATACTATCTACTCCTCTTTCAAGTTATTGATGAAAAAATTGTTAAAAATTACAGGAATAAAGACTAATCTCTGGGATTGGGTCCTTGCCAAAGGATAAGGTCCTCTACTCCCAAGTTGACATCAGTCCATTGATGAACTCTTTGGCTCTAGTTATCCAATCCTATGTCTACCTATCTGTGCTGTCATCTAGACTGTATCACTCCTTCTTTTCCACAACAAAATGTGGCAGACTTTTTCAAATATTTTGGTGAAATATAGGCCAATTACCACATTTTCCTGTTTACCAGCCTAACTAACCTGCTGTAAAAGGAAGTTATTTATCTCCATTATTCCTTTCAAAAGTCCTGAAAGGGAATGGGGGTTTAGGTTTTTCAGAAGAGGAGACTAGTAACTTCACAAAGCTAGACAATATAAGAAACAGGACTGAAAATAAGGTCTTTTGGTCTGCCTCCAAGATGCTCATTCCACCATGGAAAGGCACATTGAATAGAAGATATTGACAGGCCATGTGATTTTTTTTTTATACCTTTGTCAGGCTGACTTAATGACTCAAAGGAGGCAATTGAATAGAAATTTAAGGCTAGACTAATTTCAGGACATAAGAAGTAGGAGAGGAATTTATCTTAGCAGGGAAAGAGAGCGGGTGACTTTTCCAAAATCAGATTTCTGTTTTGCTGATAGGCCATTTTCCTTTCCCCTTTTGTGAGGTTAGCAAATTTCAGGCCCCATTAAGTTATTTACTCAGTCAGATTATGCAAACTCAAGGTTGTGTCCAGGTGACACATGTGCAAATCATTTTGACACAACAGATCCAATGCAAAATAATGCCAAGTCTTCCTGGGAAGTGAAAAGTGGTAGCCCTGCATTATACTTAAGCATGCACAATTAAGCCTTGTGACCTTTGCAAGAAGTAATAACCTATTTAGAAGCTGGAAACTGGTTGTAAATTTTGAAGCAACTTTTCAATTCAGTTGAGGAAAGGTTTTATGTATTGCCACAGTTATCCACATTCACATTTGATCTCTCTGACAGTGAGTTCTATGACTACACTTAATTCTTATCTAATCCAATGCCTCATACAATGCCTTAAGCACCACAGACTTAATGAATGTAGTTTGAATGGGTGGAGGGAAGATAATCAAGTTGTAAGGCAGCTAAATCCTTTGTGTGATTTTGGATTTTGCCATATGGTTTATTGCCTCAATAAAACTTCTAAATAGGATCTATAACCTTCTCATCATAGTTTAACAAGATTCAGAGGAATCTTTGACATCTAAATTAATCAATTAAGACCAAGTGTCATTAACCTTTTTTTTTTTTCGTTTGTTTGTTTCATGGACCCCTTTGGCAATCTGGTGAAATTTATGAAGCCATTCTCATGGTAATATTTTAATGCATCATCTATCTACATATATGTCTGTACACACATACATGTATGTGTGTGGATATGCACATACATGCATATATATGCACATGTACACACATGCAAAAGAAAGTAGCTATGTTGACATATGGTTAAAACATTAAAGAAATAAATTCACAGACCCCAGGTTAATAACTCCTAAAATAGTCTTAAACATTAATAATCACTAATAGTTAAAATGATGATGCTTCAATTCTAGAAGCACTTACTAGTTCTCATTCTAGGAAGAACTCAGGGATAAATCCCTAGTGATTTCATTGTATGACTAGAATCCTGCCTTCAAGTAGTTTACATTCTACTGGGGAATATGATGTTTGCAAAGATAATAAAAATGAGAAAATCTGAAGAAGGTGAGAGCACTAATGAGGAAGGGAATTAGAAAATGCCCCCCATGTGGGGGGAAGGATTGCACATAAACTGAGCCTTGAAAGAAGGTAGAGATTCTGAAAGCATAGCTGATAAAGGAGTACATCTGAATGTGGAGTAGCCTGTGCAAAGGAAGATGAAAGGCTGATTTTGAAGTCTGAAGTTTGCCTTTTGGGCTAGAACATAGAGGGTATGACTAAGAGTAATGTGAAATAAGTCTGGAAAGGTAAACTGGAGCCAGTTTGCACAGTGCTTTAACTGTCATGGGCAAAAGTTTTTCTTCTGTTCTATATGCAAGAGAGAACCACTGAAGGATCTTGATCACGGTAGTAACATGCTGAGAATTGTGTTTTAGGAATGTTCATTTAGCAGTTGTATGGCCCATGTTTTATAGAGGAGAGAAAGTAGAAATGAAGAGAACAATCAGAAGGCTATTAATTGCCTAAGCCAGAGACTATAGGAACTTGAACTAGAATGGTAGTCATGTAGAGAGAAAGGAGTGAATGCATGACATTTAATGGAAGTAAAATTGATCAGATTTGGTAACTGATTGGATATGGGTCAGAGTATGGGGAAGAAAGAATTGAAGATGACTGATTTGACTAATGATGCAGATTTTGGCATCTTGAGCATTTTGGGGGCTGAGGGTGGGCAGGAATTTTGTTTTTGAGATACTTTTTATTACCTGAGAGAGACAAAGAAGAGGGAGAGGGAGACAGGGAGGGCGGGATGGAGAGACGGAGCAAGAGAGAGAAATTCAAACAACCTTATATAATGTATAATATAATAATATGGTAAGAATCTATAATATAATTATTTTATCATAGATGTATAATGTTATAGATCTCTGATATAATAACAATCTATAATCATTTTCATGAGTGACTGGTTGTAGAAATAGAAATCCATTGGTGGGAGCCTAAGAGCTAGAATATAGAGTAAAGAGAGTATATTCCTCCTCAACACCCCTGCAGTTACTTCAAGAACCCTGGGGCAATTTGAACATAAACATATGTTGATATTCTATGTCTGGGAACCTACAATTTCCAGGGTGAGGAGAGTTTGGAGTTCATAAGCCAATCCAGAGATTGAGTAGATGTCCACCTACCCATATGAGAAGTATGAGACTGTAATGCCATGCATGAGCAGCTTTCCAGAAGAATGCTACTGTGAGCAACTTTTAAAGTTCTGATTACACAGTATAGTGAACACTCTGTTTATTCCGTAACAAATCAAAGCAAAACATTCACAGAAAATAAAGGTACAGCATTCACAATATCACAACTTATCACAGAAAATCATAATATAGTATACATAACAGCTTATCATTAAAATGGCCACATAGTTTTCACCAAAGTGGTCACAATATTTAGAACAAAGAACACTCATCTCAAAGTACAATAGTCAAAGTCTTCCACTCATGGGGCACACTAAATTAACTCAATCAGTCACTTATTCAGCAATCAATTACTAAGTATCATTAATCACTAAGTATAATAATTAGAAAATACACAAGTCTTCTACCCCTAGATCAATAGTAAACTACAATTTCATCACTACTCAGTACCCATGGAGAGGTCTTTTCATCTTGACTCGAGGTAGGCAACTCCTACCTAAATCTGCCAAACAGTCACCTGGATTCAAAGGCAGACAGCTCCCAGTTCCTTAACCAGTTCTCCATATAGGTCCTGCTCCACAATGAAATTCATAGGGTCCATCCAGTCTATCTCAAATCCTTCACAATTTCTATTCCCGGAAATTCAAGGCTCAACCAAGCCACAAACAAGGTGTTAGCAACTAGGTCATGCCTCCTCAGTCTTCAGGTCTCATTCAAAAAAATCAGAACCACCTTATCCAGCCTGGAGGGTGAAAGGGGGTTCCTGGGTTCCTGGGCTTCTGTTCAAAAGAAGCTCCACCACCACAAGTTCTCAGGAAATTCTGGCTCACTTCTCCACTCTCTCTTCTGTAGCTGCTCTGCCTCCAGATCCTTGTCCCAAGAAATTCTGATTATGCCTCTCTGGGACTTTTCTTATATACACACAGCATTAGCTTCTTCCTGTTTTAGCCAACCCCTTCCTGTTGTGTCAAGAACAAGGGTTCATACCTTCTGTTTCTTTCACAGAGGTTTGATTAGTTACTAAGTACTAAGTACCTGCTTACTTGCCAGTACAGAAAGGGGTCTTCAAATTCAAATTACATTACCATTACAGAGACTTATACAGAAAGCAAATATGCCACATAAACCATTAGCATTACAGTATCAAGGATCTTAAATTCAGTGTAAATACAGTTCATAGGAATGTTTGAAAGTTAGAAATAGTGAGAACATGTCAAAATATGATAAGGATATACATATTCATATTTTAGGACAAAAGTAGAAAAGTGAAGCAATTCAGGGCAAACTACCATACTATTTTTTTTTTAATATTTGAAACATTTAATTTTAAGACCTCGAATTTCAGATCCATTCCCTTCCTCCCTTGTCACCCATTCCCTCTGGGAAGATAAGTAATTCAGTACATGTTGTACATGTCTAGCTATGCAAAACATTACCATAGTAAATATATTGTACAAGGCTACTTATAATTCCCTCCCACTCATCCCACCCCCCACCTGGTCCATTCCCTACATGATCCTGTCCCTCTTCTATAGTGGGTACTTCCAACCTCCCCTCCCTGCAAGGATGCCCTCCCATCCATCATCCCTCCTCTCATCCCTCTTCCCCCTATTCTGCTGCAGGTTGAGATATCCCATTTAGTATGTATGTCATTCTCTCCCTGAACCAAATTCAATGAGAATGTGGTTTTGCCTTTTTGCCTTCCTATTCTTCCCCTCCCTTGCAGCCTCTTCCCCTTGCTTCTTCCACATGAGATAGTTTACCCTACCCTGTCTCTCCCCATCTCCTCTTTCCACTTTCCTCTCTCACCTCATAATTTCACCCCTTGAGTATCCTCCCTTCCCAACAAATTCAACCTATGCCCTCTATCCATATATAACTGTAAGCATATATACACACATTCACATATGTATTCATATGACCATACACCCTTCTTCCATTATTTTCATGCTGAGAAAGATTTCATCAGTCACAGTTATTGTTTTTCCATATAGGAATGTAAATAGATCAACTTTGATAAGTTCCTTTTCATTTCTTTTCCCTGATCACCTTCTCTGGCATCTCTTGCTTCTTGCGTCTGGATGTCAAATTTTCTATTCAACTCTGGTTTTTTCCTCAAGAATGCTTGAAAGTCCTCTATTCCACTGAATGACCATATTTTCCCCTGAAACAAAATACTCAGTTTTGCTGGGTAGGGGACCCTTGGGTTCAGTCCCAGTTCTTTTGCCCTCTGGAATATCATATTCCATGCCCTTCGATCCCTCAGTGTAGAAGCTGCCAGGTCCTGTGCTATTCTGATTGTATTTCCACAATATTGAAATTGTTTCTTCCTGGCTGCTTGTAGTATTTTCTCCTTGATCTGGGGATTCTGGAACCTGGCTATAATATTCCTGGGAGTTTTATTTTTGGGATCTTTTTCAGGAGGTGATCTGTGGATTCTTTCAACCTCTATTTTGCCCTCTGGATCTAACACATCAGGGCAATTTTCCTTGAGAATTTCTTGAAGGGTGATTTCCAGGTTCTTTCTTTGATCATGGCTTTCAGGTAGTCCAATAATTTTTAAATTGTCTCTCCTGGATCTATTTTCCAGGTCAGTGGTTTTTCCCATGAGATATTTCACATTGCCTTCTAATCTTTCATTTGTTTGGATCTGCTTAACAGCATCTTGATGTCTCATAAAGGCATTAGCTTCCATTTGTTCCAGTCTAACTCTGAGGGAATGAATCTCCTCAGTGAACTTTTGAGATTCTTTTTCCATCTGGCAAATTTGACTTTTTAAGGCCTTCTTCTCCTCATTGCCCTTTTGGGCCTCTTTTGCCATTTGAATTAGTCTATTTTTTAAAGTGTTGTTTTCCTCAACCAGGCTGTTGACCCTCATTTCATACTTTTCCTGCATCCTTCTCATTTCTCTTCCCAATTTTTCTTCCACTTCTCTTATTTGATTTTTAAAGTCCTTCTTAAAGTCCTCTATGGCCTGTAACCCGCTCATATTTTCCGTTGTGGTTTTGGAGCAAGATTTCTGACCTCACAGTCCTCTGACTGTTCCATGCTTCAATCCTCTTTGCTCCCAAAGTAGGAGTCTAAGGTTGCATTTTTCTGTTTAATTTGTTTCCTTTGCCTTGGCATGTTGCCACTTAATTGCTTGACTTTTGGGCTTGTTGCCACACTATGGCTGTGCCACCAGACAGGGGAATTTTCATCCTGAATGTGTCGGGGACAACTTCCGTTTCTGGCAAGCTGGAAACCCACCCACGACCTCCACCCCAGATCACAATCCAGATCCAGGGAGGTTAAAGCAAGAGCTATTATCCCCCAAGACTGATCGCTGGATCTCCCTACAGTTCACAGGCTGGGAGCTGGAGCTGCCTCTGAAAACTACAAAATGGCGTGTCTCCTCAGCGGCTTCTAGCCCCCAGGGGAGGAAGCCGACGCATTCCCCAAATACTGGTCCCAAAGTCCATAGGGCACTAACCTCTCACTATGTCCTAGGCATGTCTATGTTGATAATTCTGGAATCACCACAGCTGCTGGTGTTCTGTGGTCCGTCCAGCCGGCTGCTGGCCCTGCTGCCCTGGGGCTAAAACCGCTCATGCAGACCTGTGCTTGGCTCTCCATGCACTGTGCACTGCTGGCTCCCAGAGTGCTGCCCGCTCCCAGACCACTGCGCTGGTCCTTCCTGCAGGTCTGCTGGGCTGTCCTCAGTGGGAGGTTAGCTTCTCTGTGTCATTCTGTGGATGCTGGGGCTCCAGAAGTTGTTCAGAGTCCCCTTTTACATATTTTGGAGGTTATCTGGGGGGAGAGTGGCTTGGATGAGCTGTTTCTACTCTGCCATCTTGGCTCCGCCCCCATACTATTTATGTATGCACATCTGTGTAGGTAGGTATAACAGAGATACTTATATACATACATATGATAGATATTTTAATTCTGACATGTAAACATTAATTTATTAGGACACCAAGATATTACATTTCTTTGATTTGAGAGGTAATCCAATCCTCTTAACTTGGAGCTAGAGACTTCTCTTAACTAAGGTAGAGGCTAGGTAGAGGAGGAGACTCAGGTAGCAGGGATAGGGTATAGTAGCTTATCTCTAATGCCCTGTCTAAGTCAATGATTCTGTGATTCAAATGAGTGGCACCTAAATTTCTCAGAGTTCTTCCCACCAAAAGTCTCTAGTAAGGAAGTAATCATGGCAATGAAGAGTCCATAACTGCATGTCCTGATGCTGGATGGGAAGTTTCAGAGGTCAATATCTTCAGCACCTTTTCTAAACATTAGTTAATCTGTGCTACCTACCTTTGAAGTAGGTCAGGTCAGCCCTGTTTTTCATTACAGAACAGTGTAAAGGAAAGGCTAAGGAAACAATCTTGAAGTATTATTTCCCCTACTCCTGTCCCACATATCTGCCAAAGGAGAAATTATTTACAAGCTAGTGGAGCTAAGTGAGTAACAATAATTATCCCTTATATTTGCATAATAAGAATGAGAAAATCACCATCGTCATCATATTACTTTCTATAGTGCTTTATAATTTTTAGGGCACTTTTAGGAGGCTATGTGATTTTTGAAGGAGAAATGGATATCCTGTCATAAGACCTGTGTTTACATCCCAGTTGTACTGTTTATTATTTGTGGGTTTTAACTTTGCCATCTGTAAAATGTGGGAAATAAATAAGACAGGCTCTAAGGGCCTTACTAGCTTGAAAAGTCTATTATTTTTAAAAATCCATTATCTTATTGGAAGCTTACAATAAGTCTGCGATAAGTAGGGCAGAAATTATTGTCCCCGTTTTTGTCCTCATTTTCTGGTAACTGAGGCACTCCTGATTGGTAGATAGAGTCTTACATTGCCTAAAATTCCCAGAAGGAGAGTCTTTCCTTTGAGTGTTGGGAATCTGAAGGAATTGTAATATATATTAGTGGAGAACAGTAACCTGGAAGGTAACAGAAGAGGTAAATTGTGATGAGATACAGATAATGAATTAATGAATAAATGAATGAAAAAGAATTTAATAAGTATTTACTACTATGTGCAAAACTATATGCTGAACACTGAAGATATAAGTACAAAAGCAAGATAGTCCTTGCTCTGAAGGACTTGCTCTGAGAATCTGAAAATCAAAGGCCTACCAGAAAATCATGATGAAAAAATGAGCCTGGATAACATCTTCCAAGAGCTCATCAAGGAAAACTGCCCTGAGGTACTAGAACCAGACAGTAAAATAGAAATCAAGAGAATCCACCAGTCACCTCCTGAAAGAGATCCCAAATTGAAAAGTTCGCAAAATGTTGTGGCCGAATTCCAGAACTATCAGGCAAAGGAGAAAATACTACAAGCAGCCAGAAAGAAACAAATCAAATGTTGTGGAACCACAGTGAGGGTCACACAGAATCTGGCAGCTTCTACAATGAAAAATTTGAGCAACTGGAATGTGATGTTTTGCAAGGCAAAAGAGCTCGGGTTACAACCAAGGATCACCTATCCAGTGAAACTGAACATATTCTTCCAGACAAGGAGATGGTCATTCAGTAATATAACAGATTTCCAAACCTTCCTGATGAAAGAGCCAGAGCTCAATGGAAAATTCAACCTCTGATTATGAGATGCAAGAGAGACATAGAAATGTAAATAAGGAAAACACACACACACACACACACACACACACACCCTGTTATTTAATAAGAGCAAACTGTTTATAGACAAATAGAGGGTGTGCACATAAATTACA
Organism: Gymnobelideus leadbeateri; assembly: GCA_011680675.1. Lineage (NCBI taxonomy): Eukaryota > Metazoa > Chordata > Mammalia > Diprotodontia > Petauridae > Gymnobelideus > Gymnobelideus leadbeateri. The sequence continues at coordinate 60,842 of WOXC01001127.1, forward strand.
CAAAATGACGATTAAAAAAACCTTATTAAGGGTTGCATAGCGATTGCAATGGAAGAAGAGAAAAGAATGAAGCAGGAAAGGGTAAATTATGCCACACAAAGAGGCATAAAAACAATACAATAGAGGGAAAGAAAGGAAGGAGATGAGCATTATATGAGCTTTTCCCTCATTAGTTCTGGTGCAAGGAGTGAATAACACAACCAGTTAAGTATAGGACTCTATCGAGAAGAGACACAAAACTTATCATAATAGAGGAAAAGAGGGGAGGGAGAGGAGCATTGCATGAGATCTGTTCTTGTCAATCTTGGTTCGAGGAAGAAATAACATACTATATTAAGTATAAAAATCTATCATACCCTACAGGCAGTAGGAAGGGGGAAGGGTTAAAGGGGAAGTGGTTAGAAGGGAGGGAAGAAGTAAGGGGGTAGAGGAGGAAAGGGAGGGAGGCTGATAAGAAGGGAATACTGAGGGAGATGGTGGTCAAATAGGAAAACTCTTAAGGAGGGGAAGGGAGAAGGGGAGAAAAATAAAAGCATAAAAAGAGGAGGGAATAGGATGGAGTGAAAGAGACAGATAGTAATCATAACTGTGAATGTGAATGGGATGAACTCCCCCATAAAATGGAGGCAGATAGTAGAATGGATTAAAAACCATAATCCTACAATATACTGCTTACAAGAAACACATCTGAAACAGGCAAAAAAACACAGGGTAAAGGTAAAAGGCTGGAGTAAAATATATCATGCTTCAGCTACAGTAAAAAAAGCAGGGGTAGCAATTCTTATCTCAGACAAAGCAAAAGCAAAAAATAGATCTAATTAAAAGGGATAAGGAAGGAAACTATAGCCTGCTAAAAGGCACCATCGAAAATGAATCGATATCATTACTAAACATCTATGCACCAAGCAGTACATCATCCAGATTCCTAAAGGAGAAGTTAAGGGTGTTAGAGGAAGAAATAGATAGCAAAACTATACTAGTGGGGGGACTTCAATTACCCCCTCTCTGAGCTAGATAAATATAACCTCAAAATAAACAAGAAAGAAGTTAAGGAGGTAAATAGAATCTTAGAGAAGATAGATATGGTAGACCTCTGGAGAAAATTGAATGGGGATAAAAAGGAATATACCTTCTTCTCAGCAGTACATGGCACATATACAAAAATTGACCACGTACTAGGGCATAAAAACCTCACAATTCAATGCAGAAAAGCAGAAATATTAAATGCATCTTTCTCAGATCATGATGCAATAGAAAGTATATGTAATAAAGGGCCATGGAAGGATAGAATAAAAACTAATTGGAAACTAAATAACTTAATCCTAAAGAATGAGTGGGTCAAACAAGAAATTATAGAAACAATCAGTAACTTCATGCAAGAGAATGAAAATAATGAGACAACATACCAAAACTTGTGGGATACAGCAAAAGTAGTTCTTAGGGGAAGTTTTGTATTCCTGAATGTATACATAAATAAAATAGAGAAAATGTAGGTCAATAAATTGGGCATACAACTGAAAAAAACTAGAAAAAGAACACATTCAAAATCCTCAATTAGATACTAAATTAGAAATAATGAAAAGCAAATGAGAGATTAATAAAATTGAATTTAAGAAAACTATTGAATTAATAAATAGAACTAAGAACTGGTATTATAAAAAAATCAATAAAATTGATAGACCTTTAGTCAATATGATAAAAAAGAAAGAAAAAAAAACAAATTATGAGTATCAAAAATGCAAAGGTGAATCTACCTCCAATGAAGAGGAAATTAAAACAATAATCAGGAATTATTATTCTCAATTGTATGCACATGAAATGGATGAATATTTATGAAAATATAAGCTGTCCAGACTAACTGAAGAGGAAGTAAACTACTTAAATAATCCCATCTCAGAAAAAGAAATTGAACAAGCCATCAAGGAACTCCCTAAGAAAAAATCTCCAAGGCCAGATGGATTTACTAGTGAATTCTACCAAACATTTAAAGAACAGTTGACTCCAATACTTAACAAACTGTTTGGGAAAATTGGAGAAGAGTCCTACCAAATTATTTTTATGACACAAATATGGTACTGATACCTAAATTGGGAAGAGACAAAAGAGAGAAAGAAAATTACAGACCAATTTCCCTTATGAATATAGATGCAAACATTCTAAATAAAATATTAGCAAAAAGACTACAGCAACTCATCATGAGAATAATACCCTCAGATTAGGTAGGATTTACTCCAGCATTGCAAGGGTGGTTCAATATCAGGAAAACTATCAGTATAATTGACCACACCAACAACAAAACTAGCAGAAACCACATGATTATCTCAATAGATGCAGAAAAGGCTCTTGACAAAATATAACACCCATTCCTATTAAAAACACTAGAGAGTATAGGAATCAATGCAATCTTCCTTAAAATAATAAGTAGCATCTACCTAAAACCATCAGCAAGTATTATATGTGATGGGGATAAACTAGAAGCCTTTCCAATAAGATCAGGGGTGAAACAAGGATGTCCACTATCACCCCTCTTATTCAATTTGGTACTAGAAATGTTAGCAGTAGCAATAAGAGAAAAAAAAGAAATTGAAGGAATCAAATTAGACAAAGAAGAGACTAAGCTATCACTCTTTGCAGATGATATGATGATATACTTAGAAAATCTTAGAGACTCAAGTAAAAAACTATTTGAGATAATAAACAAATTTTCCAGAGTTGCAGGATATAAAATAAACCCACATAAACCCTCAGCATACCTGTATACTTCTAATGAAATCCAACAGCAAGAGATAGAAAGAGAAATTCCATTTAAAGTTACTTTATACATCATAAAATATTTGGGAATCTACCTGTCAAAACAAAACCAGCACTTATATGAACACAGTTACAAAACACTTCTCACACAAATAAAGTCAGATCTAACTAATTGGAGAAACACCAATCGCTCATGGCTGGGTCGAGCTAATATAATAAAAATGACAGTTTTACCTAAATTAAATTACATATTTAGTGCCATACCAATCAATCTACCAAAAATTACTTTGTAGAGCTAGAAAAAATAGTAGCAAAATTCATTTGGAAGAAAAAAAGGTCCAGAATATTAATTAATGGAAAGTAATGCTGGGGAAGGTGGCCTAGCCATACCAGATTTTAATATGTATTACAAAACATCAGTCATCAAAACTACTTGGTACTGGCTGAGGAACAGATTAGTGGACAAATGGAACAGACTGGGTACATGAGACCTAGCAGCCAATGAATATAGTAATCTACTGTTTGATAAACCCAAAGACCCCAGTTTTGGGGATAAGAACACACTATTTGACAAAACCTGCTGGGAAAACTGGCACATAGCATGGCAGAAATTGGGCATAGACCAATATCTAACACCGTACACCAAAATAAAGTCAAAATGGGTGCATGATTTAAGTATAAAGGCTGGTACTGTAAACAATCTGGGAAAGCAAGGGATAGTTTACCTGTCAGATCTATGGAGAGGGAAAGACTTTATGATGAAACAAGAGTTAGAGAGCATTATAAAATGCAAATGGACAATTTTTATTACATTAAATTGAAAAGCTTCTGTACAAATAAAACCAATGTCACCAAGATTAAGAGGGAAGTGGAAAATTGGGAAAGAATCTTTACAACCAATGTCTCTGATAAAGGCCTCATTTCTAAAATATACAAAGAACTGAGTGAAATCTATAAGAATTAAAGCCACGACCCAATTAGTAAATGGTTAAAGGATATGAATAGGCAGTTCTCAGAAGATGAAATTAAAGATATCTATAAGCATATGAAAAAATGTTCTAAATCACTAGTGATTAGAGAAATGCAAATCAAAACAACTCTTAGGTACCACATCTCTCTGGCTAGACTGGCTAAGATGAGAAAACAAGAAAATGATAAATGCTGGAGAGGATGTGGGAAAATGGGAACACTGATACATTGTTGGTGGAGTTGTGAACTGATCCAGCCATTCTGGAGAGCAATCTGGAACTATGCCCAAAGGACTATAAATAAGTGCATACCCTTTGACCCAGCAATACCATTGCTAAGGTTATATCCCAGAGAAATCAGGGAAATGGGAGGAGGACTTGTATGTACAAAAATATTTATAGCAGCTCTTTTTGTGAAGGCAAAGAATTGGAAATTAAGGGGATGCCCATCAATTGGAGAATGGCTGAACAAGGTATATGAATGTAATGGAATACTACTGTGCTATAAGAAATGAGGAGCAGACAGACTTCATAATAACTTAGAGAGACTTATATAAACTGATGTTGAGCAAGAAGAGCAGAACCAGGAGAAATCTCTACACAATCACAGATACAACATATGTGTGATAACCAATGTCAATAGACTGGGTCCCTCTCAGCCATGTAAAGTTATAAGACAACTCCAAAAGACTCATGACTGAAACAGATACTCACATCCAGAGAAAGAGATGTGGAGTCTGAACGCAGAGTGAAACAAAATACTTGCTCTCTTCCTTTTTCTTGTTTTGTTGCGTTTTCTCTTTCCCATGGATCATTCCATCAGTTATAACCCTTCTGTACAACCTGACATGATTAATGTGAAGATATTTGTAGATCCTATATTTGAGTGCATGCCGCCATGATTGGGGGGAAGAGAGGAAGGGGGAGAAAAAATGAAGCTCAAAGGACTGTGGAACTGAATGTTGTAAAATAAAAGTAAATAAATAAACAAAAATATTAAAAAGCTGCTATATTTTACATATATGGGTCATTCTCCTCTTTGATCTCTTTAGTGATATAGGTCTAAAGGTGGCATCACTAGATCAAAGGGTATGCACAGTTTTATAACTTTGGGGACATAGTTCCAAATTATTTTCCAGAATATCTATCAATTGAGAACCTCAATAACAGTAAATTTGTGTGCCTGTTTTCTCACTGCCCCTCTAACATTGCCATTTTCCTTTTTTGTCATTTTTTGACAATCTTACAGATGTGAGGTGAAACTTAAGAGTCGCTAAAATTAGCATTTATTTACTTATTCATCATTTGGAGAATTTTTCATTTCCATTAGAAAATGACTCTCTTCTTATCCATTTGAATTAGTCACATATATATATATATATATATATATATATATGTATATATATATATATTTATCTTGGATATAAGACCTTTGTCAGAGAAACTTGCTACAAAGATTTTTATTAAATTTAATTTGTTTTTCAGTCAACAAATTCTGCCTTCTCTCTCTCCCACCCACACCTCCTAAATTAGAGAGCTATCCTCTGTTACAAACAAATGTAGTCAAGCAATACCAATTCCTAAAATTTCTATGTGCAAAGGAAGTTATATTTCATCCTGTGCTTAAAAGAGTCCATCGAATGTCTATCTAGAGAGTAGCAGATTTCATAATGTATTCTTTGGAATCATAACTGACCACTGATAATAATTCTTTTTTTAAATGCTTTATTAACTTCTGGTTTACATCATTCATTTCTGCCATATTCTGAGTTACAATATTTCTCCCATTTTCCCCCTACCCACCTCCCCAAAATAGTCCCACAGGATATCCCCTCCTCCAATCTTCTCTCTCCCATATTTTCTCCCATACCCCTTTCAACTATTCCAGTAGGGCATGGTGGATCTCTATGCCCCAGTGCCTGTATATCTTATTTGCCAATTACATATAAAATAGTCTTAATAATAGTAGTTTAAATAAATTTAAACATTTGATTTTAAAACTTTGAATTCCAGATTCGTTCCCTTCCTCCCTTGTCACCCTCTCTTACTGGGAAGATAAGCAATTCAGTATAGGTTGTACATGTGTAGCTATGCAAAACATTACCATAGTAGATATATTGTAAAAGACTGACTATATTTCCTTCCATCCTATCCCACCTCCCACTTCTTCTATTCTCTACTTTGATCCTGTCCCTTTTCAAAAGTGGGTGCTTTCAACTTCCCTCCCCCCCAGCCTGCCCTCCCTTCCATCATCTCCCCTCTCATATACTTCCTCCCTACTCTCCTGTAGGGTTAGATACCCTATTTAGTATGTATGTCATTCCCTCCCTGAGCCAAATTCAATGAGAATAAGGTTGACCCATTCCCTTTTGACTTCCTGTTCTTCCCCTCCATTGTAACCATTTCCCCTTTCCTCTTCTATATGAGATAGTTTAGCCCATTCTGTCTCTCCCCACCTCCTCTCATTATATTCCTCTCTCACCTCTTAATTTCACCTTTTAAATATCATCCTTTCCTGTTAAATTGGTCCTGTTCCCTCTATCTATGTATACCATAAGCATGTATAAACACATTCATATATGTATTCATATGTCCATATACCCTCCTATATGTGTGCATATATTTCTTGTCCCTTCAACTATTTTCATACTGAGAAAACTTTCATCAGTTACAATTATTGTTTTTCCATGTAGGAATGTAAATTGTTCAACTTTGATAAGTTCCTTATGATTTCTTTTCCCTGTTTACCTTCTCATACTTCTCTTGCTTCTTGAATATGAATGTCAAATTTTCTATTCAACTCTGGTATTTTCATCAAGAAAACTTGAAAGTCCTCTGTTCCACTGAATGACCATATTTTCCCCTGAAACATGATACTCAGTTTTGCTGGGTAGGTGATTCTTGGTTTTAATCCCAGCTCCTTTGACATCCAGAATATCATATTCCAAGCCCTTTGATCTGATCCTCAGTGTGGAAGCTGCCAGATCCTGTGTTATCCTGATTGTGTTTACACAATATTAAAATTGTTTCTTCCTGGCTGCTTGTAATATTCTCTCCTTGATAAGGGAATTTCAAAACCTGGCTATAATATTCCTAGGAGTTTTCTTTTTGGGATCTTTTTCAGGAGGTGATCAGTAGATTCTTTCAATTTCTATTTTTCCCTCTGCTTCTAAAACATCAGGGCAGTTTTCCTTGAGAATTTCTTTGTGGATGATTTCTAGGTTGTTTCTTTGATCATGACTTTCAGATAGTCCAATAATTTTTAGATTATCTCTCCTGGATCTATTTTCCAGGTCAATGATTTCACATTGCCTTCTATTCTTTCATTTGTTTGGATCTTTTTAAGAGCAACTTGATTTCTCATAAAATTACTATCTTCCATTTGCTCCAATCTAATGTGAAGGAATGATTCTCCTCAGTGAGCTTTTGAGATTCTTTTTCCATCTGGAAAATTTGGCTTTTTAACATTCTTATTCTCATTGCCTTTTTGGGCCTCTTTTGCCATTTGAGTTAGTCTATTTTTTAAGGTGTTATTCCTCAGTCAGGATGTTGACTCTCATTTCATAATGTTCTTTCATCATTCTCATTTCTCTTCGGAATTTTTCCTCCATGTCTCTTATTTGCTTCTTAAAGTCTGGGCCTGTAACCAGCTCGTATTTTTCTTTGAAGCTTTTGTTTTATTTTCCTTTGTTTTTTTTTTCCTTTGAAGCAAGAGTTCTGACTTCACTGACTTCCTCCTGTTCCATACTTTGATCCTTTTTGTCACCAAAATAGGAGTGTAAAGTTGGGTTGTTCTGTTTATTTTGCTTCCTTTGCCTGCTCATGTCTCCATTCAATCACTTGACCACTGGGCTTTTTGCCACAGTAGGACTCTGCCACCAGACAGGGAAGCTTTTTCCCAAATGCTGGGGTTTTCTCAACTGCCGAAGGTATTAGTTGGGTGCCCTCTCTGAAGCCTCCATACTCTCTGGCAAGCTGGTCTCACACCCCAGGACCTCCACCCTAGACCACAATCCAGACCCAAGCAGGTTAAAGCAAGAGCCATTACCCCTCAGACTGGTTGCTTGGTGACCCTATACTCTGCAGTCCAGGAGCTGAAGCTGCCACGTGAGGGCTGCTGCATGGCCGAGATGCCTCAGTGGCTTCCCTTCCCCTCCCTCCACCCCTCCCCCCACAAAGGCTGACCACAATCCCAACTTCTATATCCCAAAATCCATACTGCACTCACCTCTCACTTTGTCCTTAGTATCTATGTGTTGATAATTCTGGAAACCGCCACAGCTACTGGTGATCTGAAGTCCCTCCAGCCTGTGGCTGGTCAGGTCCTCCTTGGGGATAAGACCTCTGGCTCCCACAGGGCTAGAGTCAGCTCCCAGAGCACTATGCTGGCCAATTCTTGCCAGCCTGCTGGACTGTCCTCAGAGGTAGGTTAGCTTCTTTGTGTCATTTTGTGGGTTCTGTAGCTCCAAAGTTTGTTCAGAATCCCCTTTTACATGAATTGGGGGAGGTGGAAGCCAGAGTCCTGTTTCTACTGCACCATCTTAACTCTGCCCCCAGGAAGTTAGATAATAAGTCCTAATTCTTTCACAGTTTTTTTTTTTGTTTTTATACTATTGTTTTTCTTGTATAAATTGTTGTCGTGATTTTACATTCTGTTCATTTCACACTTCATTAGCTCATATAAGTATGCATAGATTTTTCTGTAACTGTCCTCTTCATATTTTCTTACAATACAATAATATTCCAACATATACATAGACCATAACTTGCTCAGCTTTTCCCCAACTTATGGACATCCCTTCAGTTTCTAGTTTCTTGCCATCACAAAAGAAGTTACTATTTATTTTTGCTTATTGGTGTCCTTTTTCTTTCTTTCTTTCCTTGGGGTATAGTTCAAGTAATAGTATCTTTGGATCAAAGGGTTTGCATAGTTTAATAACATTTTAGGTATAGTTCCAGATTGCTTTCCAGAAAGGCTAGACAAGTTTATAGATATGCCATCATTACATTAATGTACCTATTTTCCCAAAACTCCTTCATCATTATTTATTTTACTTAGCTACAAAGATTTTCCCCATTACCTACATCTCTTCTAAGTTTAACTTCATTTTTGTACAAAAGCTTTTAAAATGGGGCGGCTAGGTGGTGCAGTGAGTAAGAGTGCCAGCCTCGGAGTTGGGGTAGTCCGAGATCTAATCCGGCCTTAGAAAATGAGCACCCACACATAAATAATGACTAGCCACGTAACCTCGAGCAAGTTACTTAACCCCAATTGCTTTAAAAAAAAAAGCTTTTAAATTTTACAGAATCCAAATTATCCATCTTCTCTTGTGTAATCCTGTCTCTTGTTTAGTCATGAATTCCCCTAACAATATATCTGAAAGGTCTTTTTCTTTTTGCTCTTCTAATTTGTTTATGACATTATTTTTTAAGCTTCAAAATTTCAAAGTCAGATATTTATTTTGAACTTATGTTGGCATAAAGTATAAAATATTGGCCTATACATATTTCTACCATAATGCCTTCTGATTTTCTCTTAGTGTTTGTTGAATAGTGAGTTCCTACCCCAGTAACTGGGGTCTTTAGGTTTATGGAACATTAATCTATTAAGTTTGTTTGATTCAGTGTGTTGTGTGCCTAGACTGTTATGCTGACCAAGCTCTCTATTTCTAACCAATGACAAATTATTTCAATTTTACTGTTTTGTGTTATAATTCAATTCTGGTACTCTTAGATTCCCTTCTTTACCACTTTTAGAAAATTATTTCCCTTGAGATTCTTGACAATTTGTTAGTCTAAGTGAATTTCATTATTAAAATTTTTCTAATTCGACAAAGCAATCCTTCAGTAGTTTGATTAGTATGGCACTGAACAAGTAAATTGATTTATGTAGTATATTCATTTATTATATTGGCATGGGCTATTAATATTTCTCCATTTTTTAGGGCTGTCTCTATTTCCCTAAAGGGTGTTTTGTAGTTGCATTCATAGAGTTCCTAGGTGTGTCTCATTTTAAATAATAAAAACATCTGTCATTTATAAAGAGATTTAAGACTTGCAAACTGTCATTTGATCCTTGCAACAGTTTGTGAAGTATGCCTATCCATGTTTTACAATTTAAGAAAATGAGGCTGGAAGAGGATTAGTGACTTGTTGATGCTAACAGCTGTCGAATGTCAGACGTGGGATTCAAGCCCAGATCTCTCCTAACTCAAAGTCTCCCACTCTTTCCAATAAATCATCCTCAGATGATGGAACAATCTCAGAGAGGGACCATGACTCCCTCATGGACCTTACATAGCACTTCTCCCCACCCCACCCCGCAACTTTCCAACACATTAGTTATATAATATTGCATATAGTTGTTTATGTTTGTATCTTATTCCCTTCAGAGAAAGCAAAATAAATGTCATGGTGGCTTACAATTAAATGCATGAACTCAGTGACATCTTTTTCCTGATGTCACTCTTTGATTTGTCTAACTTCAACTTACATAGTTAATTGCAAGATTCTGTTTTAAACGCTACTCTCCTGACTCTTGGACCAATGCTCTTCTCACTTTACCAGTTATTACTGTTATCTTGTATTAGTTCTATAATCTCCAACTTATCCATAAAAATGAGTATAGAACTAGTAGTTGGCAATAAATAAATAAATAAATAACTGACATAGTATCCTCAAGCCTCAATGCTATGAAAGCCTCTGTATTCTGCCAACTTTATGTCTCCAGGTAGTTAGGCAGCACAGAGGAATAAAGCTCTGAGCCTGGAGGCAGGAAGAACTGAGTTCAAATCCAGATTCAGACACTTACTAGCTGTGTGACCCCAGGTAAATCACTTAATCTCTGCCTGCCTCAGTTTCCTCAACTGTAAATGGAGATAATAATAGCACTTACTTTCCAAGATTGTTGTGAGGATCAAATTATATGTTTGTAAAACACTTGAGAAAATTCCTGACACAAAATAGGTGCCTTAAAAAATTTCTTGTTCCTTTCCCCCGTCCTTGTACTCCATGTGAAGTGAATAGGAATGTTTTTGATATTTCAAGAACAATAGATAATAATAGCTAACATTTATATAGCATTCATTATGTACTAGACACTGTGCTAAGTATTATGCAATCATAATCTAATGTGATTCCCACAACAACACTGGAAGATAGGCGCTTTTATTATCTCCATTTTGTAGATAAGGAACTGAGTCAAAGAGAGATTAAATTACTTCTCTTTTGCCACACAGATAATAACTGGATGAGCCTGAATTTGAATTTAGATCTTCCAGACACTAGGTCCAGTGCTCTATCCACTGAACTATCTAGCTGTCAATCAGTGATATTTAAAGACATAGCTATATACTTAACCTGGAAGGATGGCCAAAATTGGAACTTGCTCAGAAGGGCTTAAGAAATTGTATGTTCTTTATAGATCATAGGAGTCAGCCTTGAGAGTGCTATGTTTGTGGAATAAGGAGGAGAAATGGTAGAGACAGTCAAGTCCACCTTCTCCTGATTCATGTTGCTCGTGCAAAGATTTCCTAAAAAATATCTTCTGTTGATCCCAATTGCCTAATGAATCAAGTTCAAATATGTCTGCCTGGTATTGAAAGCCTTCCACCATTAAGCTCCACTCTGTCTCTCCCACCTTATCTCGTATAAGTTGGTCACATTATTCTATACTCCAGTCCAAAGGGTCTGTTCCATGTCTCCATCATTAACAATCATTTGACACTTCTTTGCCTTTGTTCATATTTTTACCTATTCCTCTAATGTCTTCCTTATGCTGTTTACCATGTTGATTTCCTACCCATTCTCTGAGTCCCTATGCAAAATCCACCTTCTCCAGGATATATTTTTCTGAACCCCTATAAGTAACATATTTCTCTCCCCTGTGGCCCTCACATAGCACTTCTTCCTCCCCCAAATTTCTAACACACTACTTATGTAATATTGCATATCATTGTTTATGCTTATATCTTATTCCTTTTAGATAAATCAAAATAGATGTCATGATGTTTTATGAATAAATCCAAGAATTTTGTGACATCTTTTTCCTGATGTTATTTCTCTCCCTCCTTTTTACCTTGTTCTTTCTCTTTGAGATAAATAAGGTTCAAGATTTTGAGTGGAAAATGCCAGTGGCCTTCAGAAGCAACATCTTTCACTCTCTTCCTCTCTATAGACAACAATTACCGTGACTGCCCCCAAATAAAATCATGCAGTGATCAAAAGAAGCAATGGGAACTTGGGATAAGCACTGTGTCAGAGATGAAAATATGCTTTATAGTTTTTGAATGACATGTTATTTATAAATACTCCTGGTCTGTTGCACTTGTATATTTAAGAGCTAAATTTAACAGCGAGTTCATTTTAACAAATTGGATTTCTGATTTTGTTTTTGCAGGAAAGAAGATGGCACATAAACAAAGCACATAGCCTAAGAAATATTGGCATCCCTCCCAACAGAGTCTGCTACATCAGTGAGAAGAGGTTAGGTGCAGACCAGTGATTTACATTCTTCTCCAAAGGGCTCAGCTGCAAATCAACCAAGTTTCCATCACCACGGCCTTTTATGTTTCAATGCATTTTCAGGAAATCATGAGTTTCCACATAATTCCAACCAAAGGAACAAGAAGGCTCATGCTGAATTTTTTTCTTCCTTCCTTCCTTCTTCAATCACATTGATAAAAGTGATATAATGGAAAAAAGTACGAGAAATCCTACTTCTGGCACTTGACATCCGTTATCATGGGTGATAGAGAGACACTTGGAATATGCAGATTTAAATCCTGAATCTATGGTTAGCCTGATGACTCTGGACAAACCATTCCATCTCTCTGGGTCTCAGTTTGCTAATATGTAAAATATGGTCATGGGGCTAGGTGTCTTCTGAAGTCCTTTCCAGATCTCACATCCTCGGTTCTGTATTCTAGAATTTTTTCTAGTAACATTCTACGTTCTATAGTCAGTGAGCATTTATTGAGTACCTATTACTTATCAGGCATTGGCAATGCCCAAGAGATATAAAGAAAGGCAAAAATGTTCCCTGTCCTCAAAAACACATGATTTTAATATGGGAGGAGGAAGGGACAAATAAGTAATTAGCTACATGCAAGATATATAAAGAATATATGAAAGGAAAAAAGAAGGCACTAGCAGTTTGGTGAATGGGCAAAAACTTCTTACAGAAGGTATGACTGGTTTTAAGGATGCTACACACAATATGGTCTCAACTCTATATAATCTATCAAATTACAGTATTTTACTACAACAAAGTTTTACAAAGAACTAAACTTATTACCAGGTATTATATCTAACCTTTGCAATGAACTGCATTGTGTTTCATTATTAACAAATGAAATTTAACTGACAGAGAGAATATTGTGGGGTGCAAAGGCTGAAGCTGGACTTGGTCAAGAATTGGAATGAAAACTGGAGGATGGGAGGCAACTATTCAGTTATTTCTAAATATCTTGGAATTTTAAAATAAAATGAAATCAAACAAATTATCATAATTTTCTGTTTTTATCCCAGATAGTGTGGCATAGTGGATATATATAGTGTTGGGTTTGGAGACAGGAAGATTTGAGTTTGAATATTGTCTTCAAACTTTATCTGTATGGTTCTCATCTATAAAAATTTATATTTGTAGGACTATCTCAAAAAGCTGTTGTGGAGCTCAAATGTGATAATGTTTTTAAAGTACTTTGAAAAACTTGAAATGTTATATAAATATCAGTTATTATCAATTCATCATTTGTCATTTTTAATTGATGCAATATTGGTCTTCTAAAGCTACCTTCTAGATATGTGCTCTACTTTGAAAAAAAATGTACAAAAAATCTAAATTTACAAAGCAGATACATTATGGAATGATGATTTATATTTACAGAAGGCTTAACTGAATAATTCCCAGACATTAATATGTGATTCAATGACACATTTAATTTACTCATAACTTTCTAGGAACTGAGACATGGAAGAAAATATTTCTGAATTATATAGCATTTTAGGGAAAATCATTTCCTTGTTAGTAGAGAGATGCAACAAATTAAATGGACATTCTTTTCTTTTTTGCATGTTTTTAAAAATATTTTTCTTGCATATATAGAATTTTGGACTTTGTTTTTATCATTGACTCTGTGCTCTTTCTCTTTTGGGTTGTTTAATCCATCCACATTTAAGGTTATGATTGTTGGGCTTATATTTTTCTCCATTCACTTCTTTTGTATTAAATTTACTCTATTCCATTTTCAAGTAAGCACTCTGTCCTTGTGATTAGTTTTGCTTGGATGCTAGTCTGTTTCCAGAGGTTCTCCCTCCTTAACTACATTTATCTTCCCTATTTCAAGTCTTTTGACTCCATTTACTTTGTTAATTTCTTGTTATTCTTTTACTTAATTTATATTCCCTCTCATTTTGAACCTTCCCTTTCCCTGTCCAGCTTATCATGACGTAGTCTACAAAGTATTAATTCAGCTATTTTATCTTGTAATTAATAAATCTTGATTCTTCAAATTTGTCTTAAATCTTTGGCCCCTTAGGAACATTTTATTCCTTTATAATCACTTTCTTGATAATTCAATCACTATTAATAATCATTTCCTTACTCCTCAGTTCAATATCTTTTATTAGAGAAAGAATGTTTTATAAACATGAGGGCATTTCATTCATTACCTTTCCTCTCTTTTTTTTGATAATTGCACTTTGAATTTCCTCTTGATTTGGGGGAGAGAGTTTAGAATCAATTAATTTCATTGCCTTTCAGTTGTTTTTTTTTTTTTTTTTTTGAGGGAGTCAGGGATAAGTGACTTACCCATGGTCATACATCTAGTAAGTATGTGAGTAGGTCCTCCTGACTCCAGGGCTGGTACTCTACCAACTGGATGACCTAGTTGTTCCACTTTTTAATATTTTTGAAGCAATATTTCCTTCTTTTTCTTTCTTTCTTTTGAAGTCTCATCTCTTTTTCATTGATGATTAGGCTCAATATTTTAGAATGTGTTATTTGTGGTTGTACTTGGAGCTTCTTTGTTTTTTGGAATTACTATTACATTGTCTTCTTCATTTTTTTTTCATGACTCTAGAGTAGTCCTGGGCTCTTTGAATCAGAATTTCTTAATTTTTGAAGCTCTCCCCCTGCCTTTTTGAAAAATTTGTTGTTTGCTATTGAAATTTTCAAATTTCATAATTTCATGCCTTAGCATAACAAGCATGAGGTTTTCCCCCGGTAAAGTCATGGTTTTGATTAATCTGCACTTTGTTGTTTCTATCCAAAAGTTTTGGGAGGTGTTCTTATATTGCTTCCTGGATTATAATATTCAGTTATTTTGATCATGTTCTTCTAAAAGATCTATAATTCTTGTTATCTTTGTGCACCATCTTTTAAAGACGAGTCTCTTTGGCTTCCTTAGAATTAATCTGTTCTTTTAAATTTGTTGCCTTTTGTTTCTCTTTTGCCAAATTTTCTATATTTTTGTATTATAAATCTATTGACCTCTGTCTCTGGACTTCTATTTCTCTGGAGAGACTAATGTCACTTAAGTTTTGTGTCCAGCTAATATGTGTTTCTAAAATTCTATGCAATAAGAGCCCTGATTTTCATATAATTTTACTACCAATTTCTCCATTTCAGATTTTGTTTTCTTTTTTGAACCATGCTGGAACTTTTTGCTGTTTATTACATGACCTTTGCAGAGTCCACAGACATATTTTTGCTAGGGAAATTTTGGTTCTTTTTCTTCATGATATTATACTGGGTCATAGTATTCTGATTTCTCTTTGTGGGTTTTTTTTTTTTTGTTTGTGTTTTTTTTTTGTTTGTTTTTGGAGGGCAATTGGGGTTAAGTAACTTGCTCAAGGTCACATGACTAGGATTTTGTTTGTGTGTGCATTAAGTGTCTGAGGCCAAATCCGAACTCAGTTCCTTCTGACTCCAGGGCCAGAGCTCTACTCATTGTGCCACCTAGCCACCCCCATCTCTCTTTGTGTTTTTACTCATTCTTTCTTCTTCTATCTTTATGAACTTAACTGCAGGTATATCTGTGAGCTAATTGTTACTCTAGCTTTCTGTCTTCAGTTTTCAATCTTTCAGTCTTTTTTAAATATTTTCAATTCCTTGTCTCTGCTTTCCTTCCACACTCTTTGAACCCCTCCTCTTTCTAAGGCTGCACCAATTTCTCTGAAATTTTCTTCCTTTTGTTGAGGAATGTGGGGAACTAGTCAGGATCCCTTGCTGGAGTAAATTTCATGAGACGATAATTGACTTAATCTTGGTTTTCAATCCCTTGGTTTTCAGCCCTTTTCCTTCATGCATGAATCTATGTTTGTCACTCTCTAGCTCTCTAAGGCATGCGTGATTTTACTCTGCATCTTTTTTCCCATTCTCTCATTTTCCAGTTGTATTCCACTTCTTCTGCTAGTCTAGAAAGAATCAACATATGTCTGCTTGTTTGGAGAGATGGAGGATTCAGGTTGTCACCTACTTGAGCGGACTAGGTTTAGATCTACATAGTCAGACCATAAGCTCACTAAACCTGTCATAGACTGGAAGTGTGGGGATGTTGTATGGAAGGTCCACATATATAAACACTTTAATGTTGTTTATTGGGGTTTTACCTTTTGTAGTGTCTCTATCTTCTTGCATTTTCACCTTTGTCACTCACTATCTAATGAATGGTTTCTTTTGCTGAGGTTTTTGGGTAAGAGTTGTTTGAGAAAAACCACAGTTCTGCTTCTGCTGATCATATTAGGTATCCACAGTTACAAGGCCCTGTGTTTGACACTGGAGCTACTATGGATGAAAAAAATAACCATCTTATCTTCATGCCGTTGAAGAATTTATCTCTGGATTCATCTTCTCCATGCCTACCACAATGAGTAAAGTAGTGCTAAGACTGAACTAGGAGAGAGGAGACCTGGGTTCTAATCCTTGTACTGCTTTTAACTGGCTGTGTGACCTAGGGTAAGTGACTTCACCTTTGTGAGTCTCAATTTCCTCATCTTTTCTTTTAATTAATGAATTTATTTTTAGTTTTCAACATTCACTTTTATAAGATTTTGAGTTCCAAATTTTCCCTCTCCCTTCCTTCTCCCCTCCCAAAGATGGCATACAATTTTATATAGGCTATACATGTAAAATCATATTAAACATATTTCCACATTAGTCATGCTGTGAAAGAAGAATTAGAGTCAAAAGGAAAAACCACCAGAAAGGAAAAAAAAACAGAGTGAGACAGACAGACAGACAGACAGAGAAACAGAAAGAAATTCTGAATTCAGACTCCATAGTTATTTCTCAGAATGTGAATAGCATTTTCCATCATGAGTCTTTTGGAGTTTTCTTAGATCCTTGGATTTCAAGAAGAGCGAAATCTAACAAAGTCAGTCATTGCACACAATGTTGCTGTTACTGTGTACAATCTTCTTATGGTTCTGCTCACTTCACTCAGCATCAGTTCATGCAAGTCTTTCCAGGTTTTTTCTGAAATCCACCTCCTCACCATTTCTTACAGCACAATAGTATTCCATTACATTTGTATACCACAATTTGTTCAGCCATTCCTCAATTGATGGTCATACCCTCAATTTCCAATTCTTCACCACTACAAAAAGAGCTACTATATTTTTGTAGATATGAGTCTTCTTCTCTTTTTATGATCTCTTTGGGATAAGACCTAATAGTGATATTGCTGGATATGGGCATGGTCAGTTTTATGGACTTTTGGGCATAGTTCCAAATTGCTTGCCTGAATGGTTGGATCAATTCACATCAGTTTACTCATCTTAAAGAAGCAATTACACTTTCTGAGGGATCTTCCAGCCTTAACTTTCTGGGATTGGGATCCTTGACACTTTAATCTAATGGTAACAATTCTCCTTTTCAGGCAAAAACTTTACTCTTTAAAAAAAATTAGTTGAGGTAATTTGAAGATATATAATTCTGGCAAATTGTGTCTGCTTTTACATACTTGCCCCAGCCTGAGGTTTGCTATTCCTTTTTCAAGCATCTTCTCTAAAGTAAATTATAAGAAGATACAGTTATTTATTCTTAGCAGGAATCTCCCATTTAGAAGTAACTTATTGCATCTTTCTGGTTAAGGAATATTGAATGTCAGGTATGGAAGTTTTCCCTTTCTATCAATCTTATCTTGTGTTGCCCAGAACAAGTCAGTTCCCTTCTCTGTGTTTCAGTCCCAACTATTCCCATGTGACCTTGAACAATTTCCTTCATTTTGTTGATTTAGTTATCTTTCTATCTTTCAGCAGTTTCCACTCTTTGACGCTAATTCTGCCCTGAGTCCTGGTAGCACCATCATTTTTCCACTAAATCTTTTCTTCAGGAAAGACATCTCCTGTTTCTTTCACTGACCAATCATAAATGATAACACTGCAGAGTTCTATATGACTTTAACTTAATAAAACACTCTTTTTACTATAACCCAGAGAAATAGACTGTGTATTATATTCCCTATTTTACTGGTGAGGCTGCTGAAGCTCCAAGAGGAAAAGCAACTCATTCAAGTCATATATCTAGTGTGTATTGAAGCTGTGATACAGATTCAAGTCTTCTGATTTTAAGCTCTGAACTTTTTTTCCATTAGATCACTGCAGATCCTGGTGAGAGCTGATATCTAGAGTGATGAGGTCTGCTGATATCCTCAGTAATAATAATGATAGTTCTCATTTCTGTGATGCTTTAATATTGGCAAAATGCTTTCCTCACAGTCTTGCAAAGTAGGGAGTGTAATTATTATTATTATTGCTATTTTGAAGATAAGGGAAAAGAGACTTAGAAAGGAAGGATGAAAACATTTAACTAGACTGGACTAATTACTTTTGAATCATGGAACTGAATAACTGGAAGGGTTATTGGAGGCCCTTGAGCTCAGCTTCCCACCTAGCATAAGAATATGACTGCTTAGCACAGACATTTTGAAATTCCTCACAATAAGGCTTGAAACACACATTTTCTGCTTTACTCCAGAATTCCCCCATGCCCTAGTCCCATTACCTGCACACTCTGGTGTGTCAGGGTTGGAATGGACCTGGTTTTTGCGTTTGTCTTTGTCTCTAATTTCAAGTGCTTCATCTGTGCTTCTAGCACATCCTGGCCTCATCTCCCTCCCCTCTTGTGGGTTGCAGATGGTAAATTCCTCCCATGCTTCCTTACTCCTTCCTTGGAGCTGGTCCTTCCATCCCTTTTTTCTGCTCAATCTGTTCCTTTCCAGAATCTCCTAAGATGGCTCTCCGAATATTCTCAAAGCTGGTCTGGGGGGCTCCTGGAAGTTCCACTTGTTCCACTTACACAAGGGAACCTAATAATGTCTTCTATTCTGAGACAACTCAAGGCCTTTGAGATTGCTCACATTTTGCATTTTGTTGTAACTCACTGCCATTTCTGTAAGCTAGCTAATTGTTATTAAATTTATAAAGTGGAATGCTACAATGGAAATAGTTCTAGATCTGATGACAGGTTCAAATTCTGATTTTTACAGCTGTGTGACCTTGGGAAAGTCAAATAACCTCTCTGGGACCCATTTTTTGTATCTGAACTAGATGACATCTAATATCTCTTTCAAGATAAAAATAAATTCCTCTATTCCTTTGGTTTAAAGTTTGAATTGGCTTTCTGATCTTTTCAGGAGAATGGGTTAGGATTTATAGGACCAAGTTCCCTGTGACTGTTCCCTAGGGGCCACAAGTTAAGGAAGGGAATAAAATGGCTCTGAAGTGCACAGCTAAAGAATGCTTTCCAGCAGCTAAGTTGGCATGACAACATTTTTTGCTGAACTCCCAGCAAACCTTCTTAAAATAGGCACACTTGGAGTGTGGTGGCGCAGACAAATGCGGAGGCATCTCTGTTTGCTGTGCATGCCAAAGTAGGCAAAACCTGCCTGCCTGCCAGCTTTGGCACTGCTAAATATGAAGTATGTTACCTGCTTCACTGGGCTGCTGTGAAGACAGTGACTTCACAGTGTCATAGAAATGTGAGAGATTGTGGTTATTATTATAAAACCACAGAATGTCAGAGTTAAAAGGGATCTTAGAGAGATCATCCAGCCTAGTGGCCTCATTTTACAGAAGAGGAATCTGAAAATCAGCAAAATGAAAGAACTTGTTCAAGGTCACTTGGCAATATTGGAGTCAGGACTTAAACACAGAGAAGGGAACTGACTTGTTCTGGGCAACACAAGTTATAAGTAGTATGACTGGAATTTGAACCTAGAATCTCGGCCTAGACCTCGTGCTTCTTCTACCTCTTCTATATACTGACTGATAGATATTTGAAAACAAGTGAGTTTCCTCCAGATAGAATTTATGTCCTCTTTGCCCTTTGAGTACATTCCATCTCCACAATACCCATGTGCCTTCTGAAGCTGTATGTGAAACCGGAGTATTGGATCCTGCCCCTGACAAACCAGTGATATTGCCATATGTTACAAAATTTCTGAAGTGATAGGGACCTCAGAGGCCATCTAATTCCACCCATGTGTGAGGACTCCTTCCCCTGCCCCAAGTCACCATTCTTCACAAGTATCCATTTAATCTCTTTATTTGAACACTCCTAGTAATGTGGCACTTTCCATATCAGAAGGCAGTCTGTTCTATTGTTTGACGATTTTATTGTTAGAAAATTTTCTATTATTAGAGTAACGGTAACACATTAAGTGTTACAAAGCACTTTTCCCCACAGCAATCCTGTGAGGTGGGTAGTGAAAGTATTATTACCCACATTTTATAGATGAGGCAGCTGAGGCCCCGAGAGGTTAA
This sequence comes from Gymnobelideus leadbeateri, assembly GCA_011680675.1. Lineage (NCBI taxonomy): Eukaryota > Metazoa > Chordata > Mammalia > Diprotodontia > Petauridae > Gymnobelideus > Gymnobelideus leadbeateri. Next base: position 81,328 of record WOXC01001127.1, read on the forward strand.
TGGATTTGCCCATGGTCATGTAGTCAGTAAGTGTGATAGCTGAAATTTGAACAGAAGCCTCTCCCCCTTCAGATCCTGGGCTCAGTCCATTATGCCACACTATCTCTTTACTATCTCCAGAGTTAGCCTAGCCCATTTTTGGAAAGCTCTTGTTTTCAGGAAAATTTTCCTTGTATTGAACCCAAAGTTTCTTTTCTGTTACTTCTACTCATTGGTCTTAATTCTTTATTCTGGGGTCAAGTATAACAATCCTGACCTCTCTCCCGTATAATAATTCTTAAGCTATCTAGACATTTAAATTATAATTCCTAAGTTATCTTTTTCCTTGGCTTAATTTTCAAAGTTCCTTCTGAATATCCTTATTTTGCATGATTTTGAACTTCCTCACAATCCTGTTCATTCTCCTTCGTATTGATCATTACATATGTGACCTTGGGCAAGTCTCTTAACTTCCAGAGATTCTAGTTTCTTTCTTTACAAAATGAGTACATTGACCTAGAAGATCTCTTAAATCTTGTGCTACTAATATTGGGTTATAAAAGACAACCCCCCCTCTCCTCTTCCCTTTCTCTCTCACTCCTGCATTAAAAATGAGATATCTACACTGGTGAAAATGACAATATTAATTTTCTTGGTGTATTTTACTTTGTCTAATCATTAATGAAACTAAGAGACCAAATTCTTTGAAATGAAAAAAACTTATTTTATTTGCTAAGAAAATCATCCTGTGATTCCCTAAGCTTTCTCTGTGTGTGATCAAGGTATACAGAACTGTCTCGGCAGGAAATTTATTTTTATGATGCATAACTCCAATATAATTCATTAGTGAAACAGTCATGGGGAGTTATTGCCTTTCTAAAAAATCCATCAGTCACTAAGGAAAGAGCATTTTTTAAAAACACATTTTACATCTAGAACCGTTGTCTTTTTTTTTTACTTCTACTTTGGGGTCCATTTTTTTAGTGTGATTTAATTGGTATTAGGAACTTATCTTGTGAAAATTCTTTCCACTAATGCAGATCAACAATTCTTCTCTAATTTGTAGCTTTAGGGATTTGGTGGGTGCATGAAAAGTTAAGTGACTTGTCAGGACTTGAGCCTTGTACTTAGTATAGCTTTAAGGCCAACTGTCAAGCCTCTATGCCATTGGACTGCCTTTTTTCCCCTTGATGAATTAAATTCTAAGTGGATTTCTTCTAGGTAGGAACTATGGATATATTCATTTAGTGGGTTCTTACTTAGCAAGAAATGTTTTCAGTCATTGAGATAATGAAACTTTAGGAGAACAAGTTTAAAGTCTTTGGGTCTCAGGCTTTTTCCTTTTCAATTAGATGATCTCAAAATTCCTTCTAATTCTTAACAGTAAAAACATTTGTATGGCTTTGTATAGTATGAAGCTGAATAGAAATATTTCAATTTTTTAAAGCAACACTTATTCCTGGTAGAAATTACATCTCTGGGCTGATTTGGTAGTGAGTTCACCCTGGTAGCACACAGTACATAGATTATTATACTTGGAATCAAGAAGATAAAGTTACATCCTGCCTCAGACACTTAATAGCTATGTGAACCTGGGCAAATCACATAACCTCTCTGTGCCTGAATTTCCTAACTTGTAAAATGAAGCAGTTGGACTTGGCCTCAGAAGTCCCTTGTAGTTCTAAATCTGGGATCATTGGAAGGCCTTTAAGCAGAGTCTAGATATCATAAAATAAGAATTACTTTTAGGTTAAGGGTCAGACCAGATACCATCTGAGCTTCCATCTAACCCTAAGAGTCTAGAATTCTACAATCATTATATTCTCTTTAGCCTCTCTATAGTTTAAAAGAAGCAGGCAATTAAAATTAATGACTGAACCACTGCATAGTTACCTTAAAATTCAGATAATACAATTTAAACAACAATATTATACATGCATAAAACGTACTTCTTAAATGAATTTCTTAGGCATGGTTGGTTTTACCCTGAAGTATTCTAGAAATAAATATGACAAGCACAATCTATGTCTAAGTGTTGTCAGACTGAAGAGAATTTGCATTATATTGATCTCTTGTTGATGTGATAAATGCAATGATTTTTTTGGTTAATGCTAGACATTTGGAACCTTAAGGAGGGAGAGTGTATACTTGGATTCTGATAATGCATTTTTCTTGTGTAAGCAGAATTTACATAGAAATACAAGTTGTGCCTTAGTCTTAAAAATATTTTCACCAAAAACCAATAGCTTTGGTAGGAGAGGGAAAGCACTCTGTTACATTAAAATGATCATTTTACTAAAGGCTTCTACTATGTCATTATGAAACAAAGGTAAAATTTCCAGGTCTAACTCAGAACCTCTAATGTTCATTTTATCATGAATTTGTAAAGAGTATAGCATATATTGTTCGGAGATTGGTAGAAATTAGTGACATCCATCATGATGGTTCAGGAGAAGCACCCTATACTTGATCTTAAGCAATGAACTCAGGTTACCTGTGCATACTATAGGAATGTCATGAGGAGGAGGAGCAAGGAGATAGTCATTGCTAACACCTTAATGTCAAATATATGCTAAAGTTGTTTCATTTTTTTCCCCCTGAAGTATGGCAAAACAGGATGTTTGCAAATATATAAATGGGAAAAGATGAAAAAAGTAGCTTGCAACATAGTCACAATAATTTCCACTTATATATCACTTTAAGGCTTAAAAGGTGCTTTCAACACATCTCCATAATATTGGTAGTGAAAAAAAAAAAAACATTGGACTCTCTCTTTAACAGAGAGTTCCATTCAGCAAATGGAAAAGTGACTCACAAGATAAGGCTGGGATTCCAGCCCAGTGACTCAAGGACCTTTCAGTGATCATTCCACTGTACTGTTTGGCATGTGTACAGCAGACAGCATTATAAATACCAATGATTATTTTGGGGAAAGCTAAAATTGAGAGGAATTAAGCATTTTGAGTGCCCAGAAGAACTAGCTAACAAAACAATTTCAGTGAGTAGGTAAAGCTCCTATGAATCTTTGATCACATAGTTGTAGGTACTTCCTCCATCAAGTGGAGAGCATCCTATTTGTACTGTTTGATCTCAAACTTTTCTTTTCTATTTTCTTCTACCATTATCCTATAAAGAATCTACCCCACATGATGGAGACAATATTCTTGGTCTTTTAATATTATATGGATGCCAGTGCAACACTCAATCTTTCTATAGGTATCCCTGACTTGTGAACATTTAGAGTGGGCAAAATGAAGTATTTGCTATTGGCTCAATGAGTTGAGGTTACCACTGTGCTAAAGTGTGGCATTGACAAATTTCAGGCTTTAATTTTTGTTTCCAATGTTTTAGCCATTTAGAGGAAGGTTGGGGAAGGAGGAGGAGAAGGAAACTTCATGGTTTATACAAGCAAAAATAGCTACAATCCTCATATCTCTTGGTATGTCTTTTACCAGTGGCTATTGGGAGTCTGAATGGGTCAGGAATGATTTAAGCCCCAACACTGAAATGTTGTTTCACCTGACCCACCCCCATCTTCTCAGCCCACATTGTAGGATATCACAATGACTTATGTTTCTCCTTGTCCCCTCAAATATACACATACACACACAGAGACTAAGATAAACACATGTATATGTACACATATAAATACATGTATGTATAAACATATAGTGACTACTAAAGAATTTTGCATATGTATGCATACACATATGTATACATATGCAAAGGTACTTTAGTAGCCCAAATTCTTACAGAAATGCTTGAGGTATAAGCACAGTTGTGCACAGATTTGACACAGTCCATTGGCATGGGCAATACTTCTCTGCTATGACTCCTTTGAGGGGGTCTGAAAATGGTTTTGAAGAAACACATTATGCCCCAGCTGATATTTTTGATGTAATTAAATGTGTATATATATTATAAATGGTTTTGGATGGAATTGCTCAGACTTCAGACCATGCTGTCAGTTGGTCATTATATTCTCTTCATAGACTATCAGAAATTTGTAATGTTCACAGAAACCAGTGTAAAATATGCTGATATTTTATCTTGTTAACAAGATGTATTTTTCTATGTTAGTTAAATGTATAATTTGTATAATTTTGTACATTAAGATGTATGCGTTTATAAAAATTAAAAGCTTTTCTTTTGAATGTTTAGATATTGTTGGTGTTCATTGTTACTTTATGCCCATAGATGTGTAAATTATTTTCAGACCAGGTATTCCTGTCTCTCAGTGTTATGGATGGTTATGGTCTTTGGGGTTGAGTCACCCTCACAGACATAGGCTCATAGACTATTAAAGCTTGGAGTTTGAAACATATGCGACTAAAAAGATGCTGAGAGATAATCTATGACATCTCTCTCATTTGGCCAGTGAGGAATCTGAGACTCAGGCAGTAGAAATGATTTGTTCGTGATCACAGCTAGTTAGTAGCAGAGCCAGACTTAAAGCTAAATCCTAGTTTCCTAGTTCCTAGACCAGATACCTTTCCCTTGCAATATGAAAACATGAGCAAGAACAGAAAGCATACAATATCTAATTTGCAGTATAGCAGAAAGGATGGGGGCAGCTAGGTGATACAATGAATAGAGAGTCAGGCCTGGATTCAGGAAGACCTGAGTTTAAATCTGGCCTCAGATACTCACTAGCTGTGTGTCCCTGGATAAGTCACTTAATCCTGTTTACCTCAGTTTCCTCATCTGTAAAGTGATCTAGAGAAGGCATGGTAAAGATACTCCAGTATTTTTGTCAAGAAAACCTCAAATGGGGTCACAAAGAGTTGGACATGGCTGAATAAAACTAAACAATGACAGCAGCTCAGAAAGGCTCTACTGCTGTGGTATTTGTCCTGAGTACAATAAGTCAAGAAAGTTTAGAGAGAGAGCCTGGTGTGGAAAGAACACTGGAGAAAGATTTAGAAAATATGTCCTACTCCTGACTGTTCCTAACTAGATTTGTGACCTTTAACAAGTCACCTAGCTTCAATTGCTTCATTTGTAATTCAATTGAACAAACACTTATTAAGTGCATACTATACACAAGTCATTATGCTAAGTATTTTGGATGAAGAGGTTAAAATCCCATTCTCAAGCATAAAAAATTGCAATCTATTGGAGGTGGGGTATGATATATAAAGAGTTAAGGTAGAATGCAACTGGAGCAAAATGGGATGCAAAGTACTCTAGAAAAATGTGAGGAAAGAAAAAAGATTGGAACAATCAGGAAGCTTCCATAAAGATTGTGATACTTGAGCTGCAATTTCAAGGAAGAGAAGGGTTTCAATAGGTATAGAAATTGAACAGATGTATTTCAGGGAGGTTAAGGGAAGAGATGGGGAAGGGAATAAGAAGGAAATATTTTCTTGTGGCACCCATTTTTTTACATTGGTTGTTGCTTTTTTCTTTAAAATCTTTGTTTCAGAATCAATGGATTCATATCTATGGCCAATGGACTTCCAGAGCTAACCCTAAGTGCCCTAAAGCAGAAAATCATTTTGTACTAATGCATAGAGATGGAACATGGCAGAAGATAATGTAACAGTTAGTAATTCACTTGTCTATAACAATAAAAATACACAAAGGTCAGTAGAATTTTTAAGGGTAGAAAGGTAGACTGTAGTCAAAATTGTGACAAGTCTTAAATTGCAGTCTAAGGAATAACCATTTTGCCCTATTTGTAATCAGGGACTTCTGAAGGTTTTTGACCTGGGGAGCAACATGTTTATATTTTTGCATTAAATTTACTTTGAAAAGTAGGAGAGAGAGGCTGAAGTCAGGGAGGCCAGTTAAAAGAAAAGGTCTTTGATATTTTCATTCTTCCCCACCTTGGGTTAATTAGATATATTAATGTGACTACTTAAATAACATTCATCTTAGACTTTAGTCATGGAGACTTAGGTTAGGTTAAAGATAATAAGACCTATTTGGGGGGAAATATATCATGTAAGATACTTTTAAGAAGGGAGGCTAGATTTTCAGTTTAGGTAAACTGGTTGTTCCCAAGGATTGTTTTATTGTTGTTGTTGACTTGGGCACCTCCCTGCATGAGGAAACTTTGAAAGCTACACCTATGTATCCTTAACAAAGTACAAAGAATCTGTATCTATATGTATGTAGGCATGTATGTATATGTATGTGTGTATTTTTTTTCTCATTGATTCAATCTCTCCAGATCACATACCTGCATTGGGGTCAGTGTGCATCTGGCCTAAGAACAAAGGGAATTACTAGAGGTTAGGCAAGTAATGCAGGAATTCATTTTCCTTGATTATTCATGTTTGCAAAAGTTTTTTCCCCCTTATTTCCTCAGTTGGAGGAGAAGAGGAGATTGGAGGGGAAGATTTTATTTTCTCTTCATGAAGATAAAATATTTGTTAAAAAGAGACTATTAGTATTTTTAAAACTTTCAGTAATAATTGCTGTTCACATTTTATAGCATTAGAAGGTTTATAAAGCATTTTGCTCAAAATTTTGTGAAAGTAATTCAGGTGTTGTTAACCCTATACTATAGAGGAGGAAATGGAACCTCAAACAGTTAAGTACCTTATCCAGGGTCACACACCTAAGATACATCAGAACTGGCAATTGAATTCAGGTCTCCTGAATCCATGCCCAGAGTGCCAAGGTGCTTTCCTCCAAACCAAGATGGAGTTAAAAAGACTATTCAAAAATAGATAAGAAAATAGGAAAATGTAGAGATCATCAAGTTATGACATCATTTTCCACTAAGGGTTTTTCTCTGGTACAATATTCTCCCCATATTCTATTATGTTTGAACATATGTATCTATGTATATGAATATCAGCACCTATTATAGTGCATTTTGCATATAGCACTTACTGAACATTTATTGAATAAATGAATGAATATGGGAAAAGAAGGTAAGAAATGTGTGTAGTGTAGTATAAAGTAGATGGGGACCAAATAAATGAAGGTTCCCCCCACCCCCCAGGCCTATCACTTTGGCCAATTTATTTTTACTCTCTAGGACTTACTTTCTCATGTTTAAATGAGGGAGTTGGTTTACATTTATTACATTACTTCTGATGTCATTTCCAGCTGTCACAGTATCTGATTCTAAAACAAGGTGTTGAAAAGATTTTAAATGTGTTTGGTTCAATTGCATTTAGTTATAGACTAGAGTGATGAAAGAAGTTGGATGACCAAATTCTTGGGAAAATAGCTCAACTTTCCACTTTCCCCTGTCTCCTGAATCTCAGTTGAGAGTATTCCTGGAAACCTTAAAGCTACAGAAATAAAACCCATGGTATTGCAGACTCCCGGTAAGAAGCATCTTTGTGCTTGCAGTCCTGCAGTGGAAGTACTGAAGCAGAGTTGCTCGGGTGAAGCTGAGAAGGACGAAGTCCCTGAGAGTGCTGAAGGGACAGCTCCCAGAACGTGCCTTGTTCCACAGCCTGAGCAAGGTCTAGAATAGAAGGGAAGGAGCAGCCTGCAACTGGCATAAAGAGCATTTTTTTTCTGCATAAGCTCATCCTCTTCAGACTCTCCTGTCATAGGCACCGTGTGACTAAATCTACCAGATCGAGCCAAAGTGGGAGGGTATATGGTTTAGGCGGCGGCATCAGAGCTGGCGGTGATCACTTCCGTGTCAGGAGCTGTGTCTGTTAGCTCCGAGTACTGGTGGGGTCTCCTGGCAGCTGTCACACTCTCTTCCCCGGGCTAGTGTTCTGCTCCGGCGCCCTAGTCCTCCAGTCTACCCCCACATCTGTGTCTCAGACAGAAAGAGGAAAAAGAAACCAGTTTTTGCCCTCCTTCTGTCGTATTGAGCATCTTTGGGGTTGGGGACATTTTATTTTCTTCTTTGGAATCTCAAAACGGTTCTGGGGAGTAAATGTTCCACGAGTGACTAACTTATGTGGCTGACTCGTGGGGTTCAGGGAATGTCGGTGGCCGCTTAGCTGGCACAACTGGGATTTGAGGAGTGAGTCCCAATTCCCATAAACCAGGAGGGAGTCTCAGCTCTCACAGAACCAACCCAGGCAGTCTACCTTCGAATACTCTGGAGCGGGGCGCTCGAGCGGCTCTCCAGAGCTCTCAGGAAAAGGGGCTGCGGAGTTCAGCTCTCCCAAAGCTCCCAGACTCCAGCTGCAGTAGGGGAGCTTCACCGGCAGCAGGTGCGGACGCCACAGCAGGAGCAGCCCAGGCAGAAAGGGTGGTGTGAGGGGCGGCAGCTTCCTGGAGTGAAGAGTAGCCCCTTGCGCGTGTATATGTGTATGTGTGTGTGCGCGCGCGCGCCTGTGTGCGTGTGAGTAGGTGCAGAAGAGGGCTTCCCCCACCCTTTCTCTCCAATCGGGATCAGTCTTTATAGCTGGGGAGCAGCAGCTAGTGCACTGCGGTCCTGCTGCTGGTGCTGCCGCCGCCGCAGCCGCCGCCACCACCACAGCCTCTACTATTACTTCACATCACCTTTCCCTGCTACCACCATCTCGATCGCCCTCCCTTTGTACTTTATTTCAAGTGCTCCAACCAGAACAGGGGATGCGGGTTTCTCTTCCCTCTTTTTAAGACCTACTTGGCTTTCAACCCCTTCCCCTTCCTTACCCGCCCCCCCCCCTTCCCTCTCCCTATATTGCTCCATCCATCCATCCATCCATCCATCCATCCATCCTCCATTCATTCATGTTTTGGATCCTTGGCGACGGCGAAACCCGAGAGTGAAGGTGCTGGAGGAGCTTGGCTGGGGGGCGGGGAGGGGGGCGAGGACGAGAGACACGGAGGGGGCACTAGAGGAGAACGCTAGAGCATGGCCGAGAGGAAGAGGAACTGGAATAAGGAGGACGACCTGCCCGTGTATCTAGCCCGGCCCGGCACTACAGCACAGACCCCCCGTCAGAAATATGGGGGTATGTTCGCCTCGGTGGAGGGCGCCTACGAGAACAAAACCATCGACTTCGATGCCTATAGCGTGGGCAGAAAGGGCTCCCGGACTCCCAGGAGCAGCAGCAGGCCTGACATGATGTTCTTGGGGGAAACTGGGGACAATTTCAGCGAAACCGCCAGCGACGTGAGTGAAGTGTCCGGTTCTGTCATTAGCTCTCCGGGAGACAGGGATGACAAGACTCCGGGTGTGGAAATCCGATACCCGATGGGAAAGGAAATGCTCCAGGGCCCGGACAATGGAAAGGTAAAAAAGGAAGTGTGTGTGTGTGTGTGTGTGTGTGTGTGTGTGTGTGTGTGTTGGGGGGGGCAGCATATGGTCTGCGGAGGGAGAGAAGTGAGGCTGCGGAGAAGAGAAACCTAGACTGCAGACTCCCCTTCCCCCATAGGGGTCTATTCCTTAGCTCGGCACTGCAGGCTTTGGGGGCGGGGAGGGAAGGGGAGAGGAAATGGGGAGATGGACGAAGCTTCGGGGAAACAGGGAGGTTTCAAACTTATGACCCGGCGATCCAGCCAAACCTTTGCTGGCAGGCAGCATCGGAGATGAGGTGCCTCAGCCCCAGAGTAAGAGAAGCAGGCGTCGTGGTGTCGGGAGCCGCGAGGAGGGACCTCAGACAGTGAGTGACCCCTGGTTTCCCATGGTCAGTCTTAGGCTAGCCTGGGGAATGGAAAGAACTCCGAGACCGACATGCCGCAACCTAGATTCTCCTCCCCACCCCCTTCAACTCCCGCACATCCTTTTAGTGAAGACCGCATGGTTGTGGTCCTGACCTCTTGGAGAGCTGGCTGGAGACTAGGTCCGAGCCACGAAAGGGGGCGCAAGACTTCTCTTGAGCCTCTCAGACTCCAATTGCCACCTGCTTAAAGCTTTCCAGTGTAACAAAGCGTCTGCGGGGGTGCGTTGGGGGGGGTCTGGGGATTGCTTCGGTGACCTGACCTAGAGCCGAGGCTCAGTTTGCCCTCTGAATCACTGGGTAGTGAGGGACCCATGCGGACACTGGCAAGACATGTAATTCTTTTGGTTTCAACGTTTTGAGGGAGAAATGATGCTTTATTGGAAAGAGCATCCGCTCTGGAATCAGTTGATTTTGTTTCGAATCCCAGCTCGACGAACTGCTAAATGTATGACTTTAACCTCCATGGATCTTACTTTCCTAATCCATAAATAAACTACTTATTTCATAGAGCTATCACCAGTCCAATGAAACAAGTGAAATAACGGATATAACGGGTTATCTAAATTTCAACTATTAAGGAGGAGTGATGGAGCCATTGGCCAAAGCCGGTGGTATCTCCCCTCCCCCAAACCCCTGATCCTTGATTCTCCAATCCGAACGGTTGTCTGGGAGCTGAGAGAATGGTTTAAGCAGCCTGAGCTCTAAGAGGGAGTGATCTCCCCGGTAGGTTCCTGGGAGATAAGCTCGCTTTCATTCATGAGCTAAGGGCCTGCAGAGCCACTAGATCCCGCGTTTTGCCGCTGTGTAAGCCTCCACCCACTTTTCCTTGGCGTCTCTGGAGCTGGACAAAGGGTGGCTCCAAGGGAACTCCGAGGTTTTAGGAAGAGTTAATGGCGCAGAGGAACAATCCATCTGAGCTCCCCTCCCCGCCAGAGCTGTTCCTTAGCCTCAAGGCTAGGCCCATACTCTATGCCCTGCCTGCCTACCAGTTTGCTAGGGAAGTGTTAGCTTACGGGGGACCATTCGAAAAAGCACTTTGTTGCCACAAGTTCAACGGATTACAGAGGGGAGGGGGACATCCAATAAACAGATATGTTTCGGAACATAGGTTAAAAGTGCTCGAACTTCCTAATAATATTAGCTTTCATTTATGCATCACTCTAAGATTTACAATGGGCTTTCCTCATAGCAACCCTGTGGGGCAGGTAGCTCAAGTATTATTATTCCCACTTCACAGATGAGAAAACGGATGCTCAGAGAGGTGAAAGGACTAGTCAATGATTATGGTCAGTGATGAGTCAGAATTCAAACCAAAGTTTCCCGATTTGGAGAAAGATTTTTCTTTTCCACCATTCTGTTGCTTTCAGTTGTTCTTCTACCCCTTTCTTCTTCTCTTCCTCCCCATCTCCCTCCTCTCATGTTTTCCTCCTTCTCCCCAGCTCAGCTCCTATTCCTGATGCACAGACACCAGCATTTTATTGGTCATCTGGGAGTAGGGGACCATCCTCACTCCCTCCTCCTTTACAACTGCTGCCAGGCTTTTCTATTTTCTTGGAGACATTTCCCTGAGGTGTACGGACATGACTCTTGAAAATTTTGTGGTAGAAAATACTTAAATAAATCTACTGGACAAAATTCAATGTAGGGGTCCAGAAGGACAAAGTGGCTTTTCTTTTATCCTTGAAATATGTGTTAAACAATAGACAATTTGAGCTTGGTTCAGGCCTGTTCAGTGGATAAATCACATCCACTCTTTTTCTCCATTTTCTGAATGGATTGGAGCCGTGGTGTGTCAGGTTTCCTCTCTGCCTTTCCATTGGGTTCCACCTCCAGAGACCCATAATGTAAATTAGTTTTGAAATGGGGAAGGAGACTGAATTGACAGCTCAAATGGAAGACGCCCATTTCATAATACTTGCCTTTTAAACTCAAGAACTGATTTTGACTCCTGTATCTCAGAATTATCTAACTTTAGAGCTGGAGGGGTCGTTGGGTGCTCTTTCGTGTTCTTCTTTTTCGAAATGAGGGAAGGAGCAAATTTACTAGTCTGAGGGCAACCAGGGTCATCCCCTCTACTTCCTCCCCACCTCTGGTTAGAATTTGCCAAGTAACTTTCCCCTACCGAGTGCCCACACTAGAAGCAAACACATGGATATTGGGAACCAGGGCTAAAGCACCTCTACTATCTGGTCGTTCCTAGGTGCAGCCTTATTTTGGGCTCCGTCTGGGCCTTTCCAACCCAGATGTTTCCTGCTAAGGGTTCACCCCCCCCCCCCCCAAGTTCCCATTTCAAGATGCTGAAGCACCTGTAGCAGTTAGGATAAGGTCCACTCGGGTTTCCAAATACCTTTTAAAAACACATATGACAACTACAATGGGGGGGGGGGACAAATACAAAAGCAAAACAAATGGCTAAAATGTCATCTCTTTTGGAAGGATTTATTGCTCCTGAAGAACTCTGTAGATTCAGTGAGCCTGGGCCTCCCGGTGGGTAGCAGAAGTAGATCGGTGGGTGTGTTGGGGGGCGGCGAGATTGAGGAGTGGAAAGGAGGAAGCGTGTGTTAGGGGGTGGAGGGGAGAAGGAAGATTGGAAAGGAAGCGCTTCCTGGGTTGAGCTGTGCTGGGCGAATCCTGCTAGGTTCCTGCAGCCGAGAGGGCGCTGGCGCTGCCTCTAGAAGGAGCTCTCTCTAGCCAACTCCCTTTGGGAGACCCGGCCCTGTTTTATTGCAGCCGGAAAAAAAAAGGTAGCAGGTTTTTTGCCAACGCTGCCGTTCCGTTTTTGGAAAAGAAAACTTTACCTTTATTAAAATAATTTTAAACGGTTGATTGCTGGGCGACAAGCCTGCCTGGGCCCGCACGAGTCTGAGTGTTGTGTGAGCGTCTGAGACCCGGAGGCAGAGGGGGAGAGAACAGAGCCCCCACACAGAGGGAGAGTGACCATGTCTTATCAGGGCAAGAAGAGCATCCCTCATATAACGGTAAGACCAGCCCAGGGCACAGAATGAGGACTCCTCCCAGAGCTCTCTGGCCTTTGTTAGGGAGCGGGTGGGGGATACCTAGAATACCGCCACCCTGGGCCCTGGAGCTTCTTCCTTGGAGACGTGGGGAGGAAGCTTAGGGGCTGAAAATCTGATTCGGACGAGGACGGCTATAAAATTGAGGGCGAGGCAAGTGTTGGCCTTTACAGGTCTAGCCGCGGGGTGGACCCTCCATAAACCCTTCCCCTCAGCGCTTGGTGTGTGTAAGTGTGTGTGTGTGTGCGTGTGTGTTTGTGTGTGTGTGTGGAGGGGGGAAACTATGGGACCAGGTGTGTCTGTTGAGGGAGGGGGTGTCTCTGCTTCTAGAGGACCTGGAGGACGTGGGGGGGTGGGCGGCTCCCGAGCGCTGCAATGTCCCTCTCTTCCCCTTTTCTGTTAGCTCCCCGTTTCCCTATTTCTGACTCAAACAGTAATGCCACCATGGATCCTCCAGGGACCCTGGGTAGCTCTTCCAGGCTCTGAGCTGGTCCATGCTGCCTACGAAGGGAAAGGAGGGAGATGCTGTGGAGGGGGGAGAGAATGGACTGGGTGGGAAGGTGGTTTGCAATTGATGCTAAACCGAACAAAAGAGGGAGGGGACCTCTGTTGCATGCAGTCTCCAGACACCTCCCCCCACTCCCCTCTGGTTCCCCCCGGGAGGCAGCCTGTGGGCATAATCCCTGGCGAGTGGCTTCTCCCGGCACCCACTGGTTTCCATTTCCTTCACCTCCTGGGGGGGGGGGGCGGGGGCTGTGGAGTAGAAATGGGGTAAGCTAGGGAGCGCCATGATAGAGGCACCGCCTCCCAGCCTTCCTGGGCTATTAATAGATGAGAGAGGGACTGCTGAGCTGGCGTGATCGGGAGTCAAAGGGTTAAAGCGAGCCTGGCTCACAAGGTGGGGGAAGGGGAGAAGATGGGAGGGGGCACTAGGGCGTTTCCATCTATGCGTGGGCGGAAACAAAGAAAAATCTGGATCTGACCAAAGAACCGGGGATGCAAAATCTGACTGTGGCAACTGTAGGAGGGGTCCTGGGTCTGGAGAAACCCTCCGTAGGGTGGGAAGTGGCTTTCTTGAGTTCAGGTTGGAATATCGCGCGGTACTGAAAGCAAGAGTGCTTAGTACTTTTGCAGAGGCCCCCTACTTGAGGTAATTGGTCAGCTGGAAAAGTCCTGCTAAGTCATAGATTCAGTTGTGGTTTCCCAGAGCAAGTCCTAAACTACTGTAGGCAGCTACGCCTTCGCAGGTGGGAAATAGTGTAAAAAAACTCAAGCTTTGGTCCCTGCCGTCCAGGAAGTGCAGTGTTTATTGGGGCGACTCCTTCAGCAAAAGCAGTACCATTCCAGGCCACGTCAAGATTCTCAAGGGTGTAGGAATTTAGAAAAGGGGTATCAAAGACAGCAGGCTCCGAGCCCCAAGTAAGAAGTTGGGCTTGAGAGCCTGAAGAGAAACAAGCATGGGTTTAAACTCAATTCTCCCAAGACTGATTTGTGGTTTGAAGATCAGACCATTCATTTGTGGAAGTCTAAACAGCGCCTTCAGTCTGGGACAAAATTCCTCTGTAAAATGCTTTGAATTCTGGTGTGCATTATACTAGGGTATGCACTGTAACAGAAACACAGTTTCTTTCTTTAAAAAGAAGGGGGAAGGGAGGAGGGATAATACAGTGAGCTTTCTCAGGAGGAGCCTTGTACCTCCCCAAACGATATTTTTTCCTCTTGATAGATCCAATTCAGCTCAGATAATCTATATGTGGATTAAAGCCTCGAGGAAAGAAGCACAACTAGTGTCTCTCTCTCTCTCTCTCTCTCTCTCTCTCTCTCTCTCTCTCTCTCTCTCTCTCTCTCTTCTCTTCTCTTCTCTTCTCTTCTCTTCTCTCTGAAACACACACACACACACACACACACACACACACAGAGTCTCACTTTTATTGTGCCTTGCCTGGTTTCTGCTGTGGTTAAGTATTCATTTAATGAGCATTGACCACTGAGAGCATTTTCTCTAAACAGGGCATGTAAGCAAATAAGGGAGTGGAGAGAGGCTTGTGGGAAAGAAAATTGAATGATTATTTATATTTCTTATGGCTTTAATTTTGCCCCTAAGAATAAAGTTACTGGCCCTATGTTAGAAGGGGAAAACAAAGAAACAAAACATTTACCTCAGTTTTAAGGCCCCAAAGATGATTTAAAACATTTATAAAGCATTCTATTACACCAGACATTTTTTCCTAATTAGTCATATATTAGAGGACTGACTTTGATGTTATAGACTGAGTCTTTGAAGCCTGATGCTGTTGTGCCTAGAGAAAAGTCTGGGTGTGGCTCTGTCTGTTCGAGGAATAGTGTAGTCACTTTGCTTTTGTAGTTTCGAAAAAGCTTTCTCTCTTCAATATCCACCAAAGAACAAACTGGGTGGGGGAGAGTGGGAAATTGCTGGATTGTGCTGAGATTCAAAGGCATTCACCAAGATCATTGAAGTAATTGAATTGCCAAGGGCTGTTCACAAGAGAGTTCGCATTCTAGAAGCTGGGTAGTGTCATAGTATTTTGAGATGGAAATCCTAGTACATAAAATCTCTGACCTGAAAGGGACCTTAGAAAATAGCTTATAAACTGTCAGAGCCAGAAGGGACTTTAGAATATAGAATGTTAGATCCGAAAGGGACTTTCAAACAGAAAACAGAATGTCAGAACTGGAATGGAGCTGATAATAATATAAATGTAGAATTTTAGAGATGGAAGGGAACTCTAGAAAGAGAGGATAAAATAATAGAAATGGCATTAGAAAGCTGGAAGGAATTTAGAGAGCATCCAATTCAGTTCCCTTTTTTGATGAGGAAACTGGGATCCAGAACCAGGGGAAGTGGTTTGTCCAAGGTACAGCAAAAATCATGTAATAGAATAGGGATATGTTCTAGAGCTTATGCCTATAGGTTTAGTGCTTTTCCCATGATTCCAGAATGGAGTCTAAGGCTACTCTTGTAATCCAAGAAGATATATTCATATTTGAAAAGCATTTTGGTGGGGGTAGGGATTGGAAAGGGGCAGGTAGAAGTAGCAATGAAGTGGTAGGGAAGCACAATTATCAGATTAAATAGATGGTAACATTCAATGTTCAGTCATGTCTGACTCTTTGTGACCTCATTTGGGGTTTTCTTGGCAAAGATCTTGTAGTGGTTTGTCATTTCGTTCTCATTTTACAAATGAAGAAACTGAGGCAAACAGGGTTAAGTGTCTTTCCTAGGGTCACAAAACTAGTAAGTGTCTGAGGACAGATTTGAACTCAGGAAGATGAGTCTTCCTGACTCCAAACCCCAAAATATCAAAAAAAGAAACACAAGTTCTTGGAGCCCAGGTTAAGAACCTCTAATATAGTGTGATATTGTGAAAAGAGCTGGAGCCAAGAGATTCGGGTTTGTATCCCAGCTCCAACACTGAGTAGCAGTGTGGCTTTGGGCAAGTCATTTTACATCCAGGAGAAAACCTGTTTCCCCATCAATAAAATGGACATAAAAATACATGAACTACCTATCTCACAGGGCTGCTGTTATGAACTCTAAGAATCTCTCAATATGACATATATAATATATGAGGCAAATACTAATAGTTCAAAATCATGGGTTCATACCTATGAACTCTATGTGTGTGTGTGTTTGTGTGTGTAAGCCATGACTTAATTCCTTAAGCAACTATGTTGGTGAAAAATATCTGGTAGTTGGTGATATAAGTATTTTCCTTAAAGGAATTCATAATCTCATATTGATACTTTGGGGGCAGAGGTGATATAATTGACTAGTGAGAAGTAAGCATCTTTTTAAAATTCTTACAACCTCTATAGAAAGCATGAAGGGAAATTCAGTAGAACTTTCAAGAGGAAATGATTTCTAAAAAGAAAGCTTTGAAACCTGCCTGTGCTTTTATACTTTCAAGGATACCCTTAGTGTATATGTAGACGATTCCCATACATATCATAACAGGGGAAAAAATACTTGTATGGATTTAGATTCTCACTTATTGTGTTTACTAATTCCAGAGGGGTAACTAAGTACTGCAATGAATGAGCACTGGGCCAGCAGTCAGGAAGACCTGAATTCAAATGTGACCTCAGACACTTACTAGCTGCGTGACCCTAGGCAAGTGACTTAAACCCTTTTGCTTCAAGTTACTTAACCCCAATTTCTTAAAAAAAAATTACTAGCCATTTGACCTCAGACAAGTCACTTAACCCCCATTGCCCTGTCTTCCCCCTCCAAAAAAAAAACAATTAAAAAATTAAAAACATTTTTCCATTCAGTTCTGGCCTTTTCAACAGGAATGCTTGAATGTCCCCTATTTCATTAAATATATATCTCCCCCACCAAAATTGTCATACTCAATTTTGCAGGGTAGGTTATGCTTGGGTTGCCTTCCAGAATATCATATTTCAAGCCGTCTGTCCCTTTAAGGAGAAAGCCACTAAATTGTGTATGGTTATTTTGTCTGTTTGTTTGTTTCTTTGTTTGCTTTGTTTTGTTTTTGTTTTTTGCTGCGGCTCCATGATATTTGAATTGTTTTTTTCTAGCTGCTTGCAATATTTTTCCATTGATCTGGGGGCTCTGGGATTTGTCTCTGATGTTCCCCAGAGCTTTTAGTTTGGGATCTCTTTCAAGGGGTGATTGGTGAATTATTTCAATTTTTGTTTTGCCCTCTGGACACAAGATGTCAGGAGAGTTTTCCTTGATAATTTCTTCAAATATGATGTGTACATGGCTTTTAGATAGTCCAACAATTCTTAAATTCTCTCTCCTTGATCTAATTTCCAGGTCAATTGTTTTTTTCAATGAGATATTCTATGTTTTCTTTTATTTTTTTCATTCTTTTGACTGTTTTATTGTTTATTGGTGTCTCATAGAATCCTTAATTTCCAGGTACTCAATTCTAATTTTTAAGGAATTATTTTCTTTGGTTACCTTTTGTATCTCTTTTCCCATTTGGTCAATTTTACTCTGTAAGAATTTCTTTTCTTCATTGAATTTTTATATGTCCTTTTCCACTTGACTAATTCTGTTGTATTTTCAGGAGTTCTTTTCTTCATTTCTGTGTAAGTTTTTGTTTCTCTTTTCCATTAAACCAATTCTAGTTTTTAAGGTGTTATTTTCTTCAGTATTTTGTACCTCTTTTATCACACTGTTAATTTTTTTTCAGAAATTTTCTTGTATCACTCTCATTGGTAATTCCAATTTTTCCTCTGGTATTCTTATTTCTCTTTTTTAACTTTCCTGGGAATTCTTATTGGGCTTGTGTACAATCAAATGGCATTTTTTTCCTTTGAGACTTTGATTTAATTGTTTTCATATTGAGGTCTTCTGAGTTTTTGTCTTGGTCTTTCCTGCTTTTTAAATAGACACATACACATATATACATATACACACATATATACATATATAGGTACATATGCATATATACATGCATATATGTGTGTAGGTATATATATATATATATATATATGTATATATATATATGTACATATATTGCTTTTTATGGTTAAGTTCTTTTGTTATTGTTTGCTCATTTTCCCAGCCTATTTCCTGACTTTGAATTTTAAAGTTAGGTTCTGATCCACTTTGGTGGATAAAAACAGCCCAAACTTCAGGCTTTTTTTGCTGCTGTTTTCAGAGCTAGTTCTTACTATCTGCAAGTTTTGGTTGCTTCCTAGATGATGTGAACCTGGGAGAGGTGTGATCACTGCTCTCCTGTTCTAATTCTGTCTTTACTCAGAAAGGATTCATGCTCTTCTACAGCTGTAAGTACTAGCACTTCTCTCAAACCTAGACCAAGGTCCAAGCTGCCTTGTGACTGACCACAAATACTTCTCTCCAGGCTGCAGCCCAGAACTATATATGGACAATACAGTTGTCAGCACCAGATCCTGCACTTGGTGGCAGCAAATAGTCCCCTGTAATCTCTTTCTGAGTAGTTGTTTTACCCTCTTGCCATCTCCGGGCTGAGAGTTCCTGAAGCTGCTGCTGGGCCACTATTCCTGCCTCCCAAGCCCACTGCTTGTGATGTCACTGTGTATGCCCTGGACTGATTCCAAGTCCAATGTCACAGACCTCTCCTGTCATCCTCCTGATTGTCTAACAGTGGGAAAATGGTTTTCCCTGACCTTTCCTTGGTTGTGCTGCTCCATAATTCTATTTGAGGCCTTATTTAAAATTGTTTAGAGGGTAATGTTGGAAGAGTTCAACTTTGTTGCTGTCTACCATCTCAGTTCCCTTCTCCCCAAGCTTTTCAACCAATCCATTTAATCAATTCAGCCAAATAATTAATGCATTTCAGTGAAAACTGCCACTGTTGATTTCAAGTTAGTTTCACTTTAGAAAACCTTAACAAATATACATTCAACCTCAAAGAACTCAAATGAATGGCTCCTTGCTAACAGTGCAGAAGGAATATTAACTTTACAGAATGATTTGCCACAGAGTTTCTTTTCAGAGAAATAACCCTCTATTGAACCAAATAAGTTGTGATTTACAAAATGTCAACTGGAAGCTTTTTTGGAAAATTTTTACTGTTTACAGTAGTATTTTTGAATAGTAATGGTTTCTAAACTGAAGGGGGAATTGGTATTTGTGGTTAGAGATTATTGCCTTGTCCAAAATGGAAGTCACCAAACCTATAGTTTGAGTGATTTGAATTATTGGAAACAATAGCTCTTAAAATCGGAGGGTTCCTTATAAGATTTCTAGTCCAGCCCCCCCCAATGTGAAAATCCCTTCTCTAGCATCCATTACAGGTGGCCATTTGGCCTCTGCTCCAATAGAAAGAGAAAAAAAGGGGAGTGGCTAGGTAGCTCAGTAAATAGAGCACTGGCCCTGGAATCAGGAGGACCTGAGTTCAAATCTGACCTCAGGCACTTAACACAAAAACTAGCCATGTGACCTTGGGCAAGTAACTTAACCCCAATTGCCCTCCAAAAAAAAGGGGGAGGAACTTGATCATATTCCACTGATCAGGCTTATGCCCATGCCCTATATAAACTCATACATGTTGAGAAAATGATTTAAATGAAATAACACACTAAGGGGCCTACTTCTCACTCTTGTAAACAGATGATAAGTGAAGGCAGTATGACTTTGAAGTTGAGAATCAGAGGATCATAGAGATAGATGAGTAAAGTGAAGCCCAGAGAGGTCACATGACTTCCCCAAGGTCAAATTGGGAGTCAGAGGTGAGATTCGAATCCAGGTCATCCGACTACAGAACCAGTCCTCTTTCCATTGTTTTACCCTACCTGTCACGTGCACACACATCCCACTCTCACTCTTTATCTCTGCTTCCCTCCCTTGTACTAGTGCTATTCCATATTCCATTGCTAATTTGTAAAATAAGCAAATAAAGTACAATTCTGAGCCTCACAGTTTAGCATGGCAAGTAATAATTACTTATCTAGGCAGAATAGTGAAGTTAAATGTGCTCTGGACTAGGAGCTTATGAGTTTTGGATATAGATTGTACCATCACTACTATCTCACTATGTGCTTGGACAAGCCATATACCTCTACTTCAGATTCCTTGACTATACAAAGAATTAGAATTCATTGAGAAGACTGTTGAATTTCAGAATTTTTAGTCGTGGACTTGGGTGGGTCCTTAGAAGTCACATCCTCCAACCTCCTATTGAAGAAAGGATTTTCTTCCATAGCTTCCATGATAAGTGGTCATCCAGCCTTTGCTTACATGGTTCCAGGAAGAGGCAATCTCTTTCTTATGAGGCAACCTGTTCCACGGTCAGATAACACTAACTTATTAGGAAATTGTTTATGTTAAGCAAAATCTATTTACCTGTAACTCCTTTCTTAACATTTAGAGCTACATAGAACAAGTGAATTTCTTAGAATGCAAGCTTCCTAAGAGCAGGCACTGTCTCATTTTTTTTTCTTTTGGATCCCTAGAACCTAGCATGACATCTGGCATATATAGTCCATGCTTAATAAATGTTTGTTAATTGATTCATTTGTCCCAAATTCATATCTTTTGTTACATCCTATTGCTTCTTCCTCTCCATACAGCCTCTCCCTCGTCCTCCCTTGTTCATCTTTCCTGAACACTCCAGCCCTCGCTGATCTCTTCCTATCTCGGAACTCCTAGAAAATTTCAGTTTGTGACAAACAATACACGACTTCACTCTGTGTGGCCATTGCTATATGATTGTTTTACAATATTTATAAAATTTAACTCCTCATCTTGATTTTTAAGTTCCTTAAGAGTATATTACACATCATATATTCTTTTATATCAACTAGCACGAAAATAGAAAATGGAATATTACATCTAGAAAGACCTTAGGACATAGGATATTGAATGTTGAAGCTGGAAGGGGCCTTGGGACATAGACTGTAGAATGTTATTATTGAAAAAGATATTAAATCATAAAAAATAGACCATTAGAAGGACCATAGGAGGGGTGGTTAGGTGGCGCAGAGCACAGGCCCTGAAAGGAGGACCTGAGTTCAAGTCCAGCCTCAGACACTTGACACACTTACTAGCCATGTGACTTTGCGCAAGTCACTTAACCCCAATTGCCCTCCAAAAAGCAAGAAGAAGAAGAAGAAGGAGGATGAGGAGGACGAGGAGGAGGATCAGGACACAAAATGCCAAATGTTGAACCTGAAAGTGAATTTTAGAACATAGAATATAGACTGTCTTAAATGAAAGGAACCCAAGGGGTCATCTATTCCAACCCTCCCCACCACCTTTTTTTAATAGATGAGGAGAATGAGGCCCAGAGAGAAGTGATGACATAGTGATCTCATTTTTCTTTCCATGGCAAGAGATTTCAATCCTTTTGCTGCAGGGTCAATGTTGTTGTTCAATCAGGGTTTTCTTGGCAAAGATCCTGGAGTGGTTTGCCATTTCCTTCTGCATCGGATTAAGGCAAACAGAGGTTAAGGGATTCAGCTGGGTCAAAAGGTTTGGAAGTGTCTGAGTTCAGATTTGAACTCTGGTCTTTCTGATTTCAGACACAGTGCTTTGTCCACCAAGCCACCTAGCAGGTTTTCTATAAGGGTAGAGAATCAAGGGATGGGATATATAATTACAGTCAGAGTCTGTTACTGTCTATCCAAAGTTATTGTTAGATTTCTTTTTTTTAGAAGTAGGGCCCTCAGAGAACATGCAGTTCAAAATCTTCATTTTGCAGAGAAGGAAACTGAGGCCAAGTCTTATGCTTATTGAGGCTTAGCAGTCTTTCTGTTAGAACTAGATTTAAATTGTTCTGGCTTTTGACTCTTAAAGCAAGAACAGATTTTTTCCTTTAGAGATGGCCTCTTTTCTAATTATCACTAGAGGCTGGACTTCATATACCACAGAGAATGATTCTAGTGGCAAAATATGATCATTGAATAACACTCATCCCAGTGGCTGTTTTTAGGTCACCTTCCTAGACAATGCAAGTAAAGGCATTGATGTGCCTTGCATCAAAGCAAAAGATAAATCAGTTATTTTCAGAAATCAACATTATTAGTACACATGAACTTTGCTAATTTGTCACATAAATTGACCCCATAAATTTGACCAGTCACCAGATTATGTGCAGTGGAATCTATCAGAGATCTGACTTTACATAGAAATTTAGTAAAAGCCTCTTTCTGGGCAGGGCCATGAGAAAGGGGCCCTGAAGAGTATAAAGAAGAATAAAGCACAATGCTTATCAACAAGGAGTGAAAAGCCTAGTATGAGGAGGGGATACCAGTGCACATGGCACTATAATACAAAAGCTTATATTGAAGTAGGAAAAAATGTATTCTATGAGGCACCTGTGTAAGGTGAGAGAATTTCTGGCTGATGAACTCAAGGAAGACTTTTTGGAAAAGGTCACATCTCATCAATTCTTTCAGAAAACATTAAGAACCCACTAAGCTGTACAAAGCACCTTGCTCAGGGTTGCGTATACAAGCATGAATAAGACATTGACTGTACTCTGAAGGAATCTTCAACCTACTGGGAGCTTAGGGTGGGAAGACAGACACATATAATTTGTGATTTAAGACAGTGAAACACCAACAGCTGGAGGGATGATAATGTATGAGAAGTTTAAGGAGAGGCAATTCACTTTGAGATGGAAGATTTCAGAAAAGAGACAGCCCTTGAGATAGGCCATGAAAGAAAGAAAGGGCCTCAAGAGATGGAAATGGGTGAGATGGAGATGGGTGAGATGGAGGGTGGCTGTTCTAGACACAGTGACAGTGTGAGTGAAGGTTTGGAAATGGTGGAGGACGGATAAGAATGGGAGAAGGGAGTAGTTGGATTTGGCTGGAATTCAAAACAAGTGAAGGGCAGAAGTGTATAATAAGGCTGGAAAAGTAGGCTCATGCCAGACTGAAGAGGACTTTGATGCCACAATCCAAAATTCATTCTTTCTTTCATAGGAAGTAGGGCGACTCTGAAGGTTTTTGAGTAGAGGAGTAACAAGATGGGAATGGAGTATCAGGGAGCATATTATAGAAGAATATGAGAGTATGTTTTTGCTAATGAATGAATTCTTAAAAATTCATAAATATTTACTGATAATATCCACTGTGCCAGATCTTGCACTGAGAGTCCAGCAGGCGGTAAGGCAGGAAGAAAAACTAGGAAGAGTAAAAAATAATATGAAATGTGATTCTAGTCTTCCAGTTGTAGCTAGGTGGGTCGCAATATAGAGCAAAGAGACTGGAATCAGTACTGATTTCAAATCTGGTCTGGCCTCAGTTTCTTATGGTTAGAATCACTGTATGATCCTGGGCAAGTCACATAACTTGTCTGTCTCTCTTTCCTCAAATATAAAATTGGAACAATAATGGCTCTTACCTCTCCGGGTCTTTGTGAGCATCAAATGAATGAGGTAATTTGTAAAGCAATAGCACAATGCCTGGGGCTCTGGAGGAGAAAGTGAGACTGGTGACCTTGCACAGCCCTCCGTCACTCAAATCCAAGTCAACTGCAAGTCACGTCATCATTTCCCTGATGTCATGGTTCTCTTTGAGAACGAAGGAAACACAAGCACAATACCTGCCAGTATGTACATAGTAGGTTTTTAATAAATGCTTTTTTCATTTGGGGAGTAAGTGGCAGATTTGGGGTTTGAGCCTAAGTTCTCTGATGCAAAGTCTATGTAAAAATTGCCATGAAGTTTTCTTGAACCATGGTTGCCATGAATCTGTGGCACTAGTACCTTTTAGGATTAAAAATCCTCCAATTTTAAGAGTTTTCTTCATATTTTCTAGTATTCCTGATCCCATTCCCAAACCCAACTCTACCCTGCCCAGCCTGGAAGAGAATACTGCCTTCTCTGAATGCAGACTTTGCTGACACTTCTCTGATGCATCTGTTGTATTCTGGTTTGGGTTCTCATTATTTATGTGCATGCCAGGCATGATATAATGAAAAAAAAAACAGTAGAATCAGAATTAGAAGACCTGGATCCTTATCCAGCCTCTGTAGCTTTACAATCTATATATCCCTCTACCTATCAGCTTCAGTTTCTTCCCCTGTAGAGTAGGAATAGTTATTCTTGTGCAAACTTTATAAAGTTATAGGGATCAAATCAAATAAGTGTCTTCAAATACTTTGTAACCATAAAATGTGATAAAGAAATGGAAAATGCTATTGGTTTTATTCCTCCTGGACTGTAAGCTTCCTGAGGGTAGAGAGGTAAAAAAAGCATATTGAATTTGGTGCCAAAGGGCTAGGATTACATTAGAGCCTTCTACTTATCAGTTGTATGCTCATCACTTTAATCTTTCTTGGTCCTCAGTTTCTTCATTTAAAAAAAATGAGGACATGTTGGCTAGATGACTGATAAAATCTCTTTCAGCTCCAAAATCATGGTGTTGTATTTTATTTATCCCTGTATGTTCTCCGGTGCCTGGCCTAGTGCTCTCTGCCTATAAAAATGTGTCTTGAATGGGGAGTAGAAATTCTCTCCTTTCCCTTATATTCTCTGGTGAATAACAGATACATTTCTACTGAGAGGTCTCCTATGATCACTTTTTGAAAAAGACTTCATGTTTGGGTGAGGATAGGTTTCTTCAGATTTCAAAGTTGGATATGTGCCTAGCATTCTTTCCCTTATCTTTACAAAGGCTAAGCCCAGCATCCTCATTATAAACCATCTCAACTCAGTTGAGATGGTTTATAATGTCAGTCCCATGACAACTCCACACCTGGAATTTGCACATTCAGCATGAAGGGCATTACTGTGCATGCCACCTTTCATATTTTGTTAGTTGACACATTGCTATTATCACAGGAGAGCTGAAATTCCATGCAGATTATAACAGAAAAATGACATGGTCCCTTTCAACTCTAAATCCATGATCCTATCCTGATTTTACGGATGAGGAAACTGAACGTCAATGAGTATAAGTGGTTATGATGAGACAGATATAACAAGTGCCTGAGTTGTGAGGGGAGCCCAGTTTTCCAGGCTATGGGCTTAGGACCTAGTCCTTCATGGTCAAGTTGCCAACTTCTTGTTATTGTCAGGGTGCCTGTCCTGGCATCTTTTACCCTTGCTCTGGTTCTATTTTGATGCATCTAATCTACTAAGGGCTAGAAAACCAGTTATCCAGGCTAATTAGAATCATGTCCACAATAAGTACAAACAGACTCTGAGTGACTGAGAAGTGAAAGCTGCCTCTCTCCCAAAACTAAAAAAAAAAAAAAAGCGGTTGCAGAATGTATTTGAGATGATAAAAGACCACTTTTGCTTCCTAATGGGATCATAGAAACGTAGGATTTAGAGTGAAAAGAGACTTCAGGGACTATCCAGTCTAATCCTCTCCTTTCAGTGATAAGGAAACAGATTTTGAAAAAGGACGTGTTAAGCCCAAGGTCCAAGAAGAAGGTATTAGAGCTGAAATTAAAAATGGTTTAATGGGGATGGCATGGGGATGGGGATATGCCAATCCACATTTTTACTGAATGCATGGTAGATATATGGTCTGCCTTGTCCCAGGTGTTTTGACAAAAGAAAGCAAGAAAAAAAATCCATTACTTGTCAAGTCCACTTGAAGACACAAGACTCTCAAACAGGAAAAAGACAACAAAAATAGCATAGCATAAACCATGATAGCATAAACTGAAGTGTGGAGTTAGTAACAGATAGTGAGGAGAATGGCCTGGGAATTCATAGAAAGAGAACATCCCTCTGGGGCTGAAGAGTTCAGGGAAATCTTCATGGGAAGGTTGGGATGAGTTGCAACTTGGAGAACAGGCAAGATTGTGGTGAATAGGAAGAGCATTCCTGGCAGTAGCCAGAAGAGTGGTGGGTTCAGGGAAAGCAAGGAAGGAGTTCTTAGCAGTCGGGCCCATCTCTTCATGAATGCATCCAAGATGTATCCAGGAGGGATATCAGTGAGAGGATACAGAGAAGCTTCCTGGAGAGCAAGTTCTTGGAATGGAGCAGGCAACACCTTACAAAGAATAAATGCAATTTCATTATTCTCTCTTGAACTAAGAGACCATAAGGAAATGTGAGGCTCAGACATGGAAACCACAGTGCTGATAAATAGCCTTACACTGCCAAGGGGAAGAGATCGATTTTTTTAGGTACTCTCTGGTGGTGACTTCTCTTGGCTAATGTATCCAGAAACTCAATAAATCAAGAGCTCACTCTCATTTGTTTGCTCCAAGCACTAATAGTCCTTCAAATGTGAAAGAAAGAGAAGTGAGTTTGGAACCAGAGGACCAAGGCTCAAACCCCAGCTCTGTGACTTTCCACCTGTGTCACCTTGGACAAGTCAGCCAAACCCTCTCCATTTCCTTATTTAGCAAACAACAGGGTTGGACCATGCAAACCCTAGGGTCTCTTCCAACTTGAAATCTATGATCCTTTGATATTCACCCTTGGACCACTTTGACAGCACCTTTCAGCAAAAGACCTATAATTGGCAAATGATCATTCACTGTTTCTGCCACAAACATGCACTGGGTAAATAATATTTGATGACTGATTTCTCCTTCCAGCCTTATTTTCCAGATAGATGTTATTGATTCCTTTTATTTATATATCATTGTAATTTCTGTACCTACTCAACCTCCATCTTCCCATGCTCCAAAGTTAATCTTCCCTTGTGACTGAAAAATACAGTTAGGTGAAAACACCCAATATAGTAACTTGAATTGACAATGTATACACTATTCTGCCCTAGTAGTCCCTCCCATCTTTCTGTTGAAAAGAGGAAGTTCAGCTATTCAGCATTTGGTTTTCTTTTAGTGATAATTTCATTTACATTGTAGACATCATTATTTAGCTTGTTCTTTAATCCTACTTGCTTTACTCTGCATTAGTTCATATAGGTCTTCCACGTTTCTCAGGTGGCTTGGGGGATAGAGCCCTGACCTTGAAATCAGGAAGATTTGACTCAGATCCTTACCTTCTAGGAAAGTTACTCAACCTCTCAGCCTCAGTTTCCTCCTGTGTAAAGGGGATAATAGTACTTCCCTCATAACATGGTTATGAGAATCAAATGAGACAAGAAACAGAAAGTGATTTGCAAACCTTAAAGCACCGTATAGATGCCAGCTGTTGTTATTTTTACTGTACAGATACTTTATTTCATTCACAAACTGCGATTTGTTCAGTCAATCATCAAGGGGCACTCGTTTTCTTTTGGGTCCTTCATTGCCACACATGTGGTCCTCTGAATACGTGGGCAGACATTGGACTTTTGACTCAGTCTTCGGCTTTGCTGGGGTACACTCCAAGGACTGGTGCTTAGCACAGAACCTGGGACATTGCATGTGCTTAATAAATATTGATTTATTGACTTGACTTGGGTGTGGGGGAGGGATGGTGGAGGCAGTTACTGATGCCTTAAGCAAATAGACCAGAATCTGCTCTAGATTTTTCCAGGAAGAGCACACAGAGAGGATAATGGGTAAGTGTTTGTGACAGCTATTTTGCATGATCACTGACCTCCTTTGATTCCTCCTGGCTTTTGGCTGTGTTTCAGATTGATGAGGCTGCCAGAAAAGTGACCTCTGAATAAGAGAAGGGTGATTTTGCCTCGTCCTCCCTTACCCAGTGGACCTCTATCCTCCATGAAGCTGCAGTTGTGCTTACCTAGGCATTTTAAAAAATTGTCTTATTGAATTGAATTTTTGCAGCATTCCTTTTTAGTAGAGAGTTTGTGATTTGACTCTTGCCTTCTGATGCCTTACTGTGCCTGGCAATAGCCTGACTGTAACAGGCTAAGTTGTTTCCCAGACGGAGAATGCTGCCCCTTCTGACCTCATAGTCCCTAACTCCATTCCAATTTTTGTTCAAGGGTCATCTCCTTTAAGAGATCTTTTGTGAACCTTCTAGATGATGACCCCCATTGACTGAAATTTTTTCCTTTTACATTCCGTATTTACTTATCTGTGAATCAGGATCCTTCAGATGAGGAACTGAAGCTTTAAAAAGTTAAATGACTCACCCAAGGTCACACACATAGAAAATGGCAGTCAGGATTTGAACCCTAGTCCTTTGGGTCCAAATCTAGCACAATTTCCACAGTGCTCTGTTGTTCCACCTCACCACCTCAAGTAGGATGTAAGATCTTTGGGAGTAGGGAGAGTGTCACTTTTGCATTTTTATTTCTGTCATCCAACTCATGCTTGGCAAAAAGGTAGGCACTGATAAATACTTGATTGCCTGCAGAGCTCAAGGTTTGGTCAGTGTGTAGTACTTATTGTACCTGAAGTCAGAAAGACCTGGTTAAATATTCTGCCTTTGCCTTTTACTACCCTGCTATTTGCTTCTGGCTAAACCGCTTTACTTCCTTTATCTGGACCTCAGTTTCCTCTTCTGTAAAGTGAAGGTGATGGACTAAATACTCTCTCTAGCATTCCTTCTAGTTCTAAAACTGTGGCCCTAAGCTGAAAAGGCTTTGTGCCCAGGTCTGATGAGGGATGGAGTCATAGGATCCTAGATCTAGAAGTGAAGGGGGCTCAAAGGCCATATAGTCCAACCTAAACATTTTACAGATAAAGAAACTGAGGTCTGGAGAAATCTGCTGACTTAACCAAGGTCACATAAGATAGTAAGTGTCTAAAGAAAGATTCCAACTCACTTATGACTCCAGAGTCCTTCCTTCCTTCCTTCCCTCCTCCCTTCCATCCTTTCCTCTTTCCTTCCTTCCTCCTTCCTTCCCTTTCTCTCTCTCTTCTTTCTTTCATTCTTTCTCTCTTCCTCTCTTTCTTTCTTTCTCTCTTCCTTCCTTTCTTTCCCTCTCTTCCTTCTTTCTCTTCCTTTTCTCTCTTTTATTTTTTTCTTTCTCCCTTTCTTTCTCCATATCTGACTTTCTTTTGCTTGCTTTTTCTTTCTCTTTTTCTCTTCCTTCTTTTTCTTTCTTTCTCTCTTTCTTTCACTTTAATTCATAGAAACATCTATTAAAGCATGTAGGAGTGTTGCTTTTTGTATGTGGTGAGAGAACACACAAGGGGAAAATCACAAATATTTGAAATCCTGAAGGAACAGAATCTGCAATTGGTCAAGCATCTCAGCCCAGGGTACAGAGTTGTAAAGAAGGTTCACTTTCCTTCCTTGGTAGCAGACAGTGGCACCACAGGAGTTTTCCTGAAGCCTTAAATGTGTTTTTTTAAAAAACTGAATTCAGCCTAAGATATATGTTTATTAAGAAAACAAAAGTACCCTGCAAGAAACTGGTTTTCTTTCTTGCCAGAATGGGGACATGGTGAGTAACTGCAATGTTGAGACAAGGAGAGCTTTCTTGTTTCCTCTCATCTGAGGAGAACATAGCATTTGGCTGTGAGGAAAAATGACATCAGCAAATAAAGCCCAGGCACCCTGGTGGAAAGGCCCACTGGCACATACCAGGCCAATAAGGCTGTGCTCACTTGGCAGAGTGAGGCTGGCACTTGCCACTGCTACAGGGGAGGAGGGGGAGGAGGAAGAGGATGAGGATGAGGATGGTGATAGCTCAGTTTTCTATAGTGCTTTATAGTTTACTCCATTCCTGGAATTAGCTACTTGGCAAACACCCATATCTTCACCTTGGGGGAAGGGAAGGAGAAGGGCAAGACAATCAAGCCAGAAAGAGAAATAATTATGAAGGGGAAAACCCCCATCAGAAGCTCACTCTGGGACAATTAAGATAATAGCTTTAGAGTTGAAAGCAGTCTTGTAGGTCATGAAGGCAACCCCCACCTCATCTTCCAGATGACAAAACTTCAGTTCCAAAAGTTTCCATGACTTGCCCAAATGAATCCACTTCTTCCTGATGCCAGTTTCAGGACTCTAACCATGACACCATCCTGCCTCTCAAAGCCACCAGCTCTCTTTTCTGTCTTGGAGAAACACATCAGACTTTGAGCTCTGCAGCAGGAGTAGCCGGGAATGCTTGGAATAAACCATCCAACCAGAGGCAAGGAGCGAGTCCCAAAAGGGCCATTCTAATTCCACGTCTCACCTGGGCGCCGAAGGTGAACTAATGCGTTGTTAGAAGCTTTCCCAAGGGCTAAGACATGGTTCAAGGGGAATATTAGTCAGCAGTTTAAAATGTGCTTTTCCTTTTCCAGCTCTCTCCAGCATCTTTGCTTGCCAGGTTTAATTGTGGGATTTTTATTTAGCAGCTGGAAAGGCAATAATCTCGGTGGCTGGAAAAGGATGTGGAGATCCGCCCTCCATTTTTCTGCTTTTGTCATGCCTCTCCAAAGCAGAAATCTTATTTTGCTGTTTATAAACTACCTTGTTTTGACAGCATAGAATCATGGGATAAGATGTTTGGGTCTGAAAGGGACTTCTGGGGCAATGTAGACCGTTTTACACATTAAGAAATAGAGAACCAGGGAGGTTAAGGGAAGACTTGGCAAGTAATTTCCTCTTTTTGGGCCTCAGTTTTCTAATCTGTAAAATGAGTGAACTAGACAATTTGACTCCCGGTCTCAACCATCAATGATTTGATATACCTTGGCTTTGAAGATACTAAAAGACCGACCAGGCAGAGTTGGACTGTGGGTCCAGAGACCTATTTTCAGAGAGAATAATTCTCTGTGACCTGAGGCAAAGCACTTTACTGCTCTGATCTTCTGCTTCCTTCTCCATAAAACGGGAATAATAACACCTGGCCTTATAGGTCCTAACCAGCCTCACAGGGTTGTTAGGAGGCTCCAATAGGGTAACAGAAAGCGTGTCATTCAAATTATTTATACATTAGTAATAACTGAATATCCTAATATTTGTTTGATAGCAAAGTGTACAGTTAATATTCCATTACATTCACGTACCAAAGCTTGTTAATTCACCCCACAACAAGCATCTACTTCATTTCCAGTTTTTTGGTACAAAAAACAAAAAAGTACCGCTAAAATATTTTGTTATGTATGTGGCCGTTTTATCATTGATTTCCTTGGGCATTTGGTGATTGATTTTCATAGGGACCTAACTGGTGGAGTGGATAGAATCTGGACCTGGAATGAAAAAGACCTGAATTCAAATCTTCCCTGAGACAGCTTCTAGCAATGAGACTCTGGCCAAATCAGTTAGCCTCTCTTTGCCTCATACAGCTATTAAGTGTCTGAGGCTGGATTTGAACTTAGGAAGATAAGCTTTCCTGACTCCAAGCCTGACACTCTATCCACTACTCCATCCAGTTATAAAATGGAGATGATATAACACATACTTCCTAGGGTTGTTATGAAGATCAAATAAGATTTGTAAAATGTTTGGCAAATCTTAAAGTGCTGTATAAATACTGATAGGAGCAGCAGCAGCAATAGCAGTAGCAGTAGCAGGAGTAGTAGTAGTAGTAGTAGTAGTAGTAGTAGTAGAGGTGGTATATTCCTAGCAGTGGATGTTCTGGGTCAAAGGGAGGAATTGTTCCTCACCTATTTGAGGAAGATTATGGAATCTGAGGGGCCCTGAGGCCATTGGTGGCAATGTGTCCTCCTTGTCAATCATCATGATGGTCACATACAAAAGCACATCTATTCTATACTAAGGTGGATGCAACTTAGTGCAAATTAATAACCTCACCACCATGCCAATACTAACCCAATCAGACCATCTCAACCTGTGTGAAAATTTGTCCATATCCTTTCTTAAATTCTGCCTGAAGGACCCATCCAAAACACTGGAGGCCTTCTCCTGGTTCTTTTCTCATTTTCTGAGTAGCAAGGAAGCACTCAGGCTGCCCATCCCTTATTCTCAATATATAACAGGGCCACCTTTTCTTTCACATTTATCATTACATGTATGTAGTATTTTAAAATTTACAAATATTTTCCTCACAATAACCCTGCCAGTTGGGCAGTAAATATGTTTTTCACATGACCAGTTCATAGATGAGAAAACTGATGATCTGAAGAGTAAAAAGTCTTATCCAAGATCACAAGGTGAATTAGTATTAAAATTTATAGAGGAACCATCTGCTCCCCATGCTAGTGGCCCTGGGGTACTGATTTTGAAGAATAAGGAGACACACAGAGGTTTATCTGTTGCTCAGTTGTGAAGCCTGGCTGCCCCTGTGCCTGGAATTCTCTCCCTCCTCATTTGTGCTTCCTGGCTTCCTTTAAGCCCCAGCTAAGATCCCCCCTTCTACAAGGTGCCTTTCCCAGTCCATCTTATCTCTAGTTTCTTCCTTCTGCTGATTATTTCCCACATATCCCACACATAGCTTTTGCATGTTGTCTTACCCATTGGGCTGTGAACTCCTTGGAAGCAGGGGCTTTTTGCCTCTTTTTTTATCCCCAGTGTTTTGCACAGTGCCTGGCACATAGCAGGTGCTTAATAAATATTTATTGATTGACTCGAAAAGCTCCCATCTCCAAACTCCTGTTGCTCAGTGATTCCTGAGCTGCTGAGGATCCTAAAAACACACAGCAGAACTGAACATTAAAGGGCCATTATCATTTTGACCATTTAGTCATAGCTTTCCTTATGCATAAATCTGATGTTCTTACTCCTGTGCTCAAAACTACACAGTTCCCCACTGCTATCTCCACTGTGATTTCCTTGGCCTAGCATTCAAAGCTCTCCAGATCTGGCACCAACGTACCTTTCTAGTCTTATTTCATACCCAATTATATTCATTTTACTGTCTGGAGTATTTGAAGGTCCCCATATCCTCTGAGTGCTTTTCCACATGAAGCAGGATAGGGGGTTGGGGGTTACAGTAGATCATTTCAAAAGTGCCTTCTAGTGCTAACATTCTGTGATCTATGTACTAAAATCCCCCTCAGAATTGGCATTCTCTGTTCTATGTTCTAAGGGTCCTTCCAGTTCTGACTTGTGATGTTCTGTGTTCTAAGGTCCATTCCACCTTTAGCACTTTATGTTCTATGAAATGTGATCTTATGTGACTCTGACTTTTGAGTACAACAGTTCAGAGAAGGGACAGTCTAGTAGGATCTAAGACAATGAATGAGGAAGCCCTTATTTGCATGGTTATGGGGAGAAACATGCCCCAGTTGCTGGGCTATTTTAATGGCGTGGTCACTTGATGATACTCTATCACTGAACTGAAGAATTGCAATCTTTCTGACTTTTCATATTAAGTTGTATATATATATTTGTTAGCTTCCTTTCCCAGTGACATTATCTTTTTTGCTTCTTTTTTTAGAGTGACCGGCTACTCATTAAAGGAGGAAGAATTATCAATGATGACCAATCCTTCTATGCAGACCTCTACTTGGAAGATGGACTTATAAAGTTGGTTGGCCAAAACAGAATATTTGGAATACTTTTCTGATTTAGTGCAGTGGTGTATATATATATGAGTATATATGTATACTCAACTATATATTACTATGCATATATTTATATATATTTCTGAATTCTACTTCTGCAGTGTATATGGATATATACACACATATATGTTATAAACACATTGATATATACACATGCATATATATGTGTGTATATACATATGTATCTATATGTGAACATTTACAATGCTTATATATGTATATATATTAATATGTGATAAGTATGTATATACAACTATATATTTTTACTTGGTCTAGTATTCAAATGGATGCTTATACAGATTTTCTGTTGACATTAGAAATATGGAATGATTCAGGAAAATATATTCTTGGGGGTGGAATGTGGTTGTTATTATTTATGAGATTGCCTATCAGATTTATAGGGTATAAAAGAGTTGGATTCTACACTGGACAATTTGACCAGAGTAGAAGCTGGGATTGGCTATCTCTCTCTAATCTTTAAAATATTTTGTTTTTTATTTTTTTGATCCTTTCATTGCCATCCAAGACCACTGGATAACTCAGAGCTATTGAGTGATGATTGGTGCAGGGTGTGATGTTCAGTTGGTTCTTTCATATACATATCAGGAATAATTAAAGACTTGCCAGTATTTTTAACAGTCCAGTTGGTGTCCAGGGGATGGAATTTGCTTGTCTATCTTTGACTAGGAAGGGACCAAGAATTACTTTGTGTTCTAAGTGAGGACAAAAGAAAGGAGTGTCTGTGCAAGGTTCAAATCAGAGATATCAGCATAGGAGGGCTTTTTCTAGATTTGGGGATTCCATGACAATAAAGAACAGGTTGAATCAAAGGGGGTCACATTAGTGAACATTTATTTAGTGCCTGCTAGCTGTTGAGCATGGTGCTAGATGCTGAGGTGTATATAAAGATGGATTTGATATTGATGCGACTCTATAGAAGTTTGCAATCTAGTAAAAGGTAAAAGATATGTGTCCAAGTAAATATAATGTAAAATAAAGTGTCTGAGAGATACAGAACAAGAAGAGGCCATGAGATAACCTGGTAAGGGAAATCAGAAGTTGTTTTATCATTTTCAGTCATGTGAGACTCTTCATGTCCCCATTTGGGGTTTTCTTGGCAACGATACTGGAGTGGTTTGTCATGTTCTTCTTTAACTCATTTACAGATGAGGAAACAGAGGCAAATTGGGTTAAGTGACTTTCCTAGGGTCCCACAGTAAGTATGTGAGGCCAGATTTGAACTCAGGAGAATGAGTCTTCTTGACTCCAGGCCCAGTGTTCTATCCACTACAACATCTAGATGCCCTAAGATTAGAAGTACAATCTATTAGAAGCATTTTATTGTACTGTGCTATGGAAATTCTTGTTTTATTCCATAAAAAAATAAAAGTTAAAAAGAAATATAATCAAGCAAAATGTGTCTGATACCTATAGAAGCTTGGACAAATGGGATATGAAATAAACACTTTGTGCTAAGCACTTTACAGGTCTGAAGGAATTTGACAGAACCTGCCTAGGCTAAACAGATAAGAAGATGACTCCAAGGTGATCAGCTAGCTAAGGAAGGGTTAGGTGGATCCCAGCTTCAGACAGACAGACAGTCTTTACCAGCTCAGGAGTAGAAAACCAGTAAGGGCAGAACTAAAGGACAGAATTGGTGAGCTTTGATCTCAGGGTAGAAGGTATTTACCCTGTTCTGTTTTGCATGCCTGGCCTGCTGGGCATGGGCAACCTTGTAACCACGGGCATCACTTGGGCCAATAGGAAGTTGGAATCCTTTAGGCAAACACTGGACCAGTATGAATCAACCCATCATTGTAGTATTAAATGCCTTCTATGTGTTAGGTACCCTACTGGCATACTATAATTGTCTCCTTGTAATGACTCGCCAACCTTATATCAGTTATTTAGATGAAATGTTAAGACTTTGGGGTGCTTTGGCCTTTTTTCTAACTAAACTCTATTCTTCCAAACAAGTGAGATTTGATAATCAAATTTGATAATATGTTTAAAGTGCTTAGCTCAGTTCCTGGCACATAGTAGGCATAATAAATGCTTATTCCCTTTATCTCCCCTTGGATCCCCTTCACTTCTTCCCCTTCCCTTTCTTCCCTCTTCCTCACTTCCCCCTCTCCCATTCCTTCCCTGTACCTAGTAAAGTAGCTTAGCTAGGCTCTGGAACCAAAATATCTTCTTCATATTTATTCAGTGCTAATGTGGGGGAGGGATGGGGGAGAATAGGGAAAGGAAGAAGAAAAGGAATCAGGGAAATGAAAGCCCAAAACTTAAAGCACATTTGGATATGATGCCCTTTTATGAGCTGTTTGAAGTTCTGGCATTGAGACATGATTCCCATCTGAGAGTGGTCTTGGATGACAGCAATAGCAGCATTTTGGTGGATGGAAGATTCAAGGTCCATCCCCAGTCTTCATTCATTCATGGATACCTATGTATTCCTTTGGGCTTTTAAACCTACTCACTTCCTTTTAGAATTCCCTATATCTCTGGCTAAGGTTCTAATCTGGATCAAGTCAGATGACTTGCTAGAATATTGCAAATATCCCAACTCCATTCCCACAGTCACCGCCTGAGTTGAGGAAGTCTTATGACTCAACTGGGCTACTACAATAGCTTCCCCCAAAATCTGCCCACCTTTCCTCCCCACTTGCTGATCCATACTTCATGAATCTCCTAGAATAATCTTTTGGAGACAGAGCTGGTCACTTTAATCCTTTGCATGGCAGCTAGTTGTCACAGTGGGTGAACTGGGCCTGAAGTCAGAAAATCTCATCTTCCTGAGTTCAAATCTAACCTCAGACACTTATAAGCCGTGTGACCCTGGGCAAGCCACTTAACCCTGTTTGCCTCAGTTTCATCATCTGTAAATGAGCTAAAGAAGGAGGTGGCAAACCGCTACAATGTCTCTGCCAAAAAAAAAAAAATCCAAATGTAATCACGAAGAGTTGGACTTGGCTAAAAACAATTGAACAATTGAACTATTGCCTACAGAAAAAAGTTAAAATTCATGTCTCTCAATTAACATCAGTTCCTCCAGGGATAACCACCTGACATTGGCCTCATAGGTATCACCCCAAAGTGTTGTTTGAAAAATCAAACAAAATAATCAAACAAAATAACAAAATCAAATAAAATGTAAGGACAATTTTTAAAACCATTAAAATATATAAATGTGATCTTATTATAATGGTGTGAAATGTTTGGGGTAGTAGGAACAACTCAGTGTGATTGATTAATTAATTAACAGATTCAGTCATTTAGTATATTAAATCAATAGAAATACCTATTTGTTGAGCACCTGTGTTGGTTGTCCTGGGAAATACAAAGGAGGATGAAGCAGGGCCTCTTTCCTCTAGGAGAGGAACTAATAGCTGGTACAAATAACGAAAAGTCCAGGCAGTGCATGAGAAACTCCATATAATCTGATATTCAAGGAATGTCCTCATCTTTTTGCTGTCTCTTTTATTTGTTTTTATTTTTAATAGTATTTCCCCCAATTATTTATAAGATAATTTTAGCAATTTTTTTTTTTTTTTTTGCTTTTTGGAGGGCAATTGGGGTTAAGTAACTTGCCCAAGGTCACAGGGCTAGGTTTTGTTTGTGTGTGCATTAAGTGTCTGAGGTCGGATCCGAACTCAGGTCCTTCTGACTCCAGGGCCAGCGCTCTACTCACTGCGCCACCTAGCTGCCCCAATTTTTAGCAATTTTACAAGATTCTGAGTTCCAAATTTTTCTCCCATCCTTCCTCTCCTCCCTACTTCCTAAAGTGGTAGGTAATTTGATATGATATATATAAATATGTTGATATATATCAAATATATGATATATTTAATCATATGATATCATATTTCCATATTAGTAACTGTTGTGAAAGAAGAAATAGATCAAAAGAAAAAAAGAATAAATAAGTAAAAAATATGCTTTGATCAGCATTCAGAATCCATCAGTTCTTTGGATGTGGATAGCATTTTCCTTTGTACTTGTCTTAGATCATTGTGTTGCTGAGGAGAGCTGAGTCATTCGTAGTTGATCATCACACAATGTTGCTAATACTGTGTATAATGTTTTCCTGATTCTGCTCATTTCACTTTGCATCAGTTCTTAGAAGTCTCTCCAAGTTTTTCTGAAACCTGCTTGTTCATCAATTCTTATTACACAATAGTAATTCCATTACATTTATATACCATAGCTTATTCAGCCATTCCCCAATTGATGGGCATCCCCTCAATTTCCAATATTTTTCCACCACAAAAAGAATTGCTATAAATATTTTTCCATATGCAGATCCTTTTCCCTTTTTTATAACCTCTTTGGTATTGGTACTGGCATTTTTGTGATTTCTTTGGTATTGCTGGATCAAGGGGTATGCACAGTGTGATTGCCCTTTGGACCTAATTCCAAATTGCTCCCCAGAATGCTTGGATCAGTACACAACTTCACCAACAGTGCGTCAATGTCCCAATTTCCCCACATCCTCTCCAGTATTTATCATTTTCATTTTGTATAGTACTAGCCAATCTGATAGGTATATAGATGCTATCTCAGAGTTGTTTTAATTAGCATTTCTGTAATCAAAATGATTTAGAGTACTGCTTCATATGCCTATAGATAGTTTTGATTTCTTCATTTGAAAACTGTCTGTTTGTATCCTTCGACTGTTTCTCAATTGGGAGGTGGCTTGTTTTATAAATTTGACCCAGTTTTCTATATATTTGAGAAATGAAGGCTTTATCAAAGATACTAGCTATAAAGATTGCTTCACTTTTTTTTTTTTTGCTTTCCTTCCAATGTTTGTTGCATTGGTTTCTTTGTACAAAAGCTTTTAAATTTAATATGATCAAACTTATCTATTTTGCATTTCATAATGCTATCTCTTGTTTGGTCATGAATTCTTACTCATCCTATTTTTGAGTAGAGTCACCCAAGAAGAGAAGCAACCAATGTGAGTTTTCTGAATTCAACAGGACCTCTTGGGAAGGTCAGGGTATTTTTTTAGATGATCCTAACTCACTCCCCCAAACTGCCAGGGATTCTTTCCTTGGTCTGGTCATTGGTGGCAGTGATCCTTTTGTACTGACACTAGCAGGGTGCAGGCCCAGATACACCAACTCATTTCTCTCAGCCTCCTCCCAAATGCCCAGAGCAATTCTGAAGGCAATCCATAATTCATGACCAGCTTCTCCATCTGGTCCCTTAGCTCAGAAGGTCATCGCTCAGTTAGCAATTTTGCTTATTTTGATTGGATTAGAAATGACTCAGAGGCAGGATGACACATGTTAGTTATGATGAGCTATATTATAGGTATTCCCCCCTACTCCTCCCCCAACAGACATATACGCTCTTCTAGGAAAACTGGTCTCCTTATTATCATTTATATGATATTATATCATCTCCTTATTATCATGGTATATGCTTGTTCTCTTCTCTCTGCCTTTGCTAATACTGATTCCCTAGGTCTGAAACTCTTCTTCTGTCTCTTTTTATTTAAATTCCATCTGTCCTAGGAGGCCCCCACTCAAGTCCCCCTTCTTTTATGAATCCTTACCTGAGTACTCCCAATCGACAAAAGCTCATTCTCTCCTCTCATCTCCCATAGTCTGTGTTGTCCGTGCCTGTAGGAAGGAAGGAAAGATTGGAGGAAAGGAGGAAGGAAAAAAAGAAAAAAGGAAGGAGGGAAGGAAGGATTTATTAAGTGCCTACTATGTACCAGGCATGTGCTATGTGTTTTATAAATATTACCTCATTTGATCCTCCCAACAACCTTAAGAAGTAGCTGCTGTTACTATTCCTGTTTTACAATTGAGTAGAGTGAGGCATATAAAGGTTAAGTGACTTGACCAGGATCATACATCCAACAAATATATGAGCCAGAATTCAAACTCATGTCCTCATAAGTCCCACCTAACTAATAACATTTTCAAAGCATTTTATAAATATATCTGCTTTGATTCTCAAAACAACCCTGGGAGGTAAGTGTTTTTATTATCCCTGTTTTACAGTTGAAGAAACTGAGGCAAACAGATGTTAAGTGACTTGCCCAGGGCCATATATCTAGTTAAGTATATGAGAACAAATTTGGTCTCAGGTTTTTCTGACTCCGTGCCCAGTGCTCTATTCAAGGTGCCTCTTGGCTTTGGCACTTGGAATCATAGAACCTAGAGCTGGAAGCACCTTTAGGGATCATCTCATCCAACCCCTCATTTTACAAAGTGGTGAAACTGAGTCCCAGAGAGGGGAGTGATTTGCCTACGGTCTTATAGGTAATACAATAGTGAGCCAGTATCCATATCTAGGTTCCCTGACTTTCTATCTAGTACTATTTTCACATACTCTATTTGTTTTTGAGTATTAGCAATTCTGTCTCATTTAAACATAAGATTCTTTAAGGTTAGAACGAAGTTGCATGCTCTTTTTTCAACCTGCATAGCATCTCAACCCAGTGATGCTTGGGTTGATTTAAAAAAAATTAATTAGTCACTTAAGTACTGAGAGATCAGTAATAGTAATTATAACAATATTACTACTACTATTACTACCACCACCACCACCACCACCACCACCACTACTACTACTACTACTACTACTACTACTACTACTACTACTACTACTACTACTACTTACTATTTATATAGCCTTTTATGGTTAATTTAAATGGATTTACAAAGCAGTTTTCTTACCCCAACCCTCTGAGGTAGGTGGTAGGAATATCATTGTCTCCATTTAAGGAATAAAGAAAACAATGTTCTGAGAAACCCAAGTTCATACTAAGTATTAAGGCCAGCACTCAAACCCAGTTCTTTTGACCTCAAGCCCCCTACATAATCCACTACACCAATGCTGCTGACTTTCCTCTTTGTATTGGGGCATATATGTTCCTGGGACATGGAATAATATCAAGAACCAACAATAGCTTATTTTGATCTGACCACTTCATGGTTATAATTCATATTGATTAGCTGATTTGATCCTCATAAAGATGCTATGATGTAAGTACAGTTGGCATTGCTACCATTTTACATATGAGGAAACTGACTTAGATCAATAAAGTTACTATAATTTCTTTCTTTGAAGAAATCTTGTTGCTACCTTGCCAGCTTATGTATTCCATTCCCACATGGCTCTTATCAGAGAGAAAAAATGTGCAGTAATTCTTATTGAAAAAGGGGTGAAAATGAGTACAAATGATACCTTGAATATATATAATGTTATATGTAATATATAATACACGCTATATATCATATATGATATAATATATAACAATATATTATATATATTCAAAGTGAAGTGAATACATAAAATCCACATGTCCTCATTCTCACTTCTTCCTCTTATCATCAATCTGTACTGCCTATAATTGGCACTATCTACTGGGTAAAAAGCATAGGGAGGCTATATTTTTGTGCATTTCACTTTGCAGATTTGATTTCAGGATATCTAGACTCTCGTTGCCATCACTTACTAATTTATATCTCTTTCCTTTTTCCTTCATTCACAGTCTTACTCTCTATCCCAATCCTTACTGTCCTCCTCAGTCACTTTAATATTCATGTTGATGACCCCCCCCCACAAGCCCTGCTCTTTCATGTCATCAAGCTTCTTGCCTCTTTTACTCTTGTATTCATTTTACTCCTAAAACACAAAGCAGATATTTAACAATCAGTGATCAACCATCTACCATAAGTAGATGTGTAAGGTACACTGCCAGACATAGGGGATGCCAAGATAAGACCATTAACAGACCCAGCCTTAGTGGAGTCTATAATCTTATGTAGGATATAATTTACATAGTTAAGTACAAGATAATGGTGAGGAGGGAGGGAAAATCAGTTCCTTGGGGGAATAGGTAAGGATCCTTAAAGCCCAGATAAGCCTGGAGAGAAACCAAGGATTCTAAAAGACAGAGGTGAGAATGAAGCATTCAGGAATAGGGGAGAGCCTATGAAAAGCACACCGAGGTCAAAACTGTGAGCAGGGAAGCTTATTTTGGCGGATGTGTGTAGCAAAGACTGGAGAGCAGACAGAATTGAAGCAGAAACCAACTAGGAGGCAAATGCTCTAGTATAGGTGAGAGGTGATGATGAACTGATCATGGGGTGGCCATGTGAGTGGAGAGAAAGGATCAGATTTGGGAGATACTGTGATATCATAGAATTGACAAAACTTGACAGTGATTGGCTACAGGGAAAGTAGTAAAGAAGAGTGAAGGATACAAGGACAATCTAGTCTTTTGACCATTTGTGCTCTGTTAATCCTCAATCCTGAGTAACCCCCAACACTTGTCTTCTCAACTCCTGCTCCTGAATTGATGAATAACTGCTGGAGAAAAGTCACAAAACTTTTTGATTGTACTACAGATTCATGTAATCTAATCTCCTTTGGACTTTCAATACTGAAGTAATCTTTTTATTTACCTCTGAGGAACTCATCACCACTTCCCACCACCTAGCCTCCCAATAGTTGC
This sequence comes from Gymnobelideus leadbeateri, assembly GCA_011680675.1. Lineage (NCBI taxonomy): Eukaryota > Metazoa > Chordata > Mammalia > Diprotodontia > Petauridae > Gymnobelideus > Gymnobelideus leadbeateri. Next base: position 123,091 of record WOXC01001127.1, read on the forward strand.
TGCAAACCTTCTCTTCCCTCTGCACCAAACTCCATTCTTTGTCCTCCTTTCCCAGCAAATTACATCACCCAATTGATTGAGACCAATCACTGCATCTCCCCTCCACACCTCAGAAGATTCTTTGTATTTTCATCTATTTTATCCTTCTCTAATCCAGTCTCAGGGTGGGGAAGGGAACAGACATTTATTATGTGCCTACTATCTTCCAGGCATTGTCCTAAGCACATTACAAATATTATCTAATTTGATCTTCATAACAACCCTATTATAAAGGTACTATGTTATTATTCTCATTTTATAGTTGAGGAAACTGAGGAAGACAAAGATTAAATGGGTTATCCAGAGTTAAACAACCAGTAAATATCTGGGGCTAGATTTGAACTCAGGTCTTACTGAGCTCTATCTACTGCATTGTCTAAGTAACCCTTCTTGCCAAGGTTAAACAATTTACTTCTGTTTTTGTTCTCATTCTTTCTCATTCAATTAAATTTAACATACTTTTATTAACTACCTACTCTGTCCAAGTACTGGGAATACTAAGGGAAAAAAATGAGATAGTCCCTGCCTTCAAGGGGCTTACTTTTTGCTGTGGAGAGAAAATCTACCACAATAAATACTTATTCAGGACCTACTGTGTGTGAGGTAATAAATTAAGCTGGGCTATAGCCCATATTAATAAATGTGATGCATATTAATAAATGTGATGCAAGTATAATACAATGAACTTAGGGAGACAGAATTACTCATGGTGGATCAAGGAAAATTTCATAGAGGAAGTGGCCTCTGAGGTGAAGCCTTTGGGAAGTCAAGAATTTTAAGAGAAGTTGAAGAGGACACACATTCTATATATGGAAGTGGTTTGTGCACATGCAGAGGTGGGAGATTAGAGTGTTGAAATGAAGGAATAAGTAACCTAGTTTGACTGGAATGTAGAATAAATTAGTTTCCTCTTTTCTCTTACCCCACATTTTCTTAATTCTAGAAACCAACACATTCTGTCTCAGTTACTCTGTTAAGTGAGGATAGCACCAACAACTAGGATATCACATCCCCTTTTTAGTCCATGGTGTTCTGGGGTCAAAAGCTTTAAAGCTGAAAAGGAAATTGCTCAACTCCATTATTTTATGGGGTATGAGGTTTTATGGAGTATGGCTAGTCCAACTCCATTATTTTATAAGTGAAGAAATTGGGACCCAAATTGATTAAATGAATTTATCAAGGTAATAAAGTAAGTAACAGAACTGGGATTAGAACCATGTTGGTCATCTGTACGACATTGCAGGGGTTGGACTCACTGATAAAAAATATCTCTTTCTCACTGATTCAAAGTGAACAGAATCAGAGGAACATTGCTCATGATAATAGCGATATTGTGTGATGACCAACTATGATCAGTTTAGCTCTTCTCAGCAATACAATGATCCAAAACAATGCCAAAAGACTCATGGTGGAAAATGCTATCCATCTCCAGAGAAAGAACTGATGGAATCTGAATGAAGATGTAAGCATACTGTTTTTATTTTCTGTATTTTTCCATGGATTTTTTTCCTTTTGCAAACTATTTTTTTTCTGTTTGCAACCTCTTCTTTCACAACATGACTAATATGGAAATAGGTTTTACATGATTGCACATATATAACCTATATCAATTTGCTTACCATCTTGGGGAGAGTGGCATAGTGAATAAAGCACCAGCTCTGGAGTCAGGAGGACCTGAGTTCAAATGTGGCCTCAGACACTTGACATACTTACTAGCCATGTGACTTTGGGCAAGTCACTTAACTCCAATTGCCCTGCCCTCCTCCCTAAAAAAACAAAACAAAACAAAACAAAAAACAAAAAAAACATCTTAGGGAGAGTCACAAAGGAAGGAAAAAATTTGGAACTCAAAATTTCATAAAAAATGAATGTTAAATATTTTCTTTACATGTAATTGGAAAAAATAAAACTGTTAAAATAAAATGGGGAAGATAAAATTTTCCTCTATCTCTAAGCGTCTATGAGTCTGTGGATTTATATGACAGAGGATATGAAATTCATGGGAAAGTGTCTTAAATATAGACAACATTCAGTGGTATTCCTTTAGGTTCATGCAGATGATAGAGACATTTCCTAGTAATTTCATCAAAAACTTTGTTGTTGAGCAATTGACTTTTGCCTTCAGGATTCTGAGATGATCTTTGTTATTTGCCCTCTAGACAAATAGGAGAAAACTTAATAGTTCCCGGTGGAGTGAAAACTATTGAGGCCAATGGACGGATGGTTATTCCTGGAGGAATTGATGTCAACACATACTTACAGAAGCCCTATCAGGGAATGACCTCTGTTGATGACTTCTACCAAGGCACCAAGGCAGCCCTAGCAGGTGGCACTACCATGATCAGTAAGTACTGATAAATCATTCTTTTGGTGGTTGGGTCTCTCAAGGCTCCCCACCCCTCAGCAATATGATTAGGTTGTGTAGTAGAGGAGTGAGGATCATTTTGGATGAATTATCTTCTTTACTACCACACAAAAATATTTACTAGGCAGATAATGCACTATGTTAGTCAGTATGGAGGGGACACAAGGGTATAGAAAATAAAGTCCAGGTTTTTGTTATTGTTGAAAGTTCGTCTTTTATTTTTGATGATTTAGCTCATAGGATATTTGCTAATTGAGGGAGCAACTCAATCTCTGTTGCTTTTCAGATAATTATATTTCAGTCTCTTTTTTGAATTCTCATAAATTAAGAATAATTCTGGGTTATTCAGAGTGATTTTTCTAGCTATTTGAAAACCTTTTCTTTTTGTATATACACATATACACATATATATACCCATATGTACTTTTATGTATATATCATACATATGCAAATATCATATATATGCTTTCTAAGGAAATTTAGGAGTTTAACTATGACATGTTTTGGTGATTTAAACTTAGGGTTTTCAATTTACTCGGAATCTATGGATTCTCTGAAGGCAATCTTTGCCCTCTGTGTGCAATCCTTTTTTTGTGTATTAATTTCTTGTATTTTTCCTGCACTATGATTTATAGTTTGTCTTTTTTTTCTGGGAGACTTATGACTCCAATCTGCATATTTTAAATTCAAAATGATTTAGTCTAATTATATAGACCTCATGTATTTTAACAGTTATTGCTTTTTGTGTAACACCTGTAACACTTTACTCCACGTCTATGTTCTTGCATTCTAAATATATCATTCTGTTTCCCAGAGCTTGTTTTCTGGTTGTTTCACTTGTGTCCAGCTCTTTGTGACCTCCTTGCAGGTTTTCTTGGCAAAGATACTGGAGTGGTTTGCTTTTTCCTTCTCCAGCTCAGTTTACAGATGAGAAAACTGAGACAAACAAGGTTAAGTGACTTCCCCAGGGTCACACAGCTAGTGTATAAACTAGATTTGAATTTAGGAAGATGAGTTTTCCTGATTCTAGGCTCAGTGCTCTATCCACTGTGTCACCTAGCTGCCCCAATTAAATAATAATGAACATTGGTTTCTCTTAATTTCCTTTTTTAGTACTCTGTTTTCTGCCCTAAATTCTGAATCAGTTTCTACCCTCTTTATTCTTGTAATTTTTCATTATATCATTTTCCCCTTTCTGAATGTTCAGAAATTCTTATTATTCTTCCAATATTTCTGGATGCCCTATAGAATTTATTTTCTTATTATTTATTTTCATTAAGAGTTTTTAGGGGGGCAGCTAGGTGGCACAGTGAATAGAGCACTGGTCCTGGAGTCAGGAGGACCTGAGTTCAAATCCAGCCTCAGACACTTGACACAAGTACTAGCTGTGTGACTTTGGGCAAGTCACTTAACCCCATTTGCCCTCCAAAAAAAAAAGAGTTTTTAGGTTGGAGCGGCTAGGTGGCTCAGTGAATAGAGTGCCGGCCCTGGAGTCAGAAGGACCTGAGTTCGGATCCGGCCTCAGACACTTAACACACAAACTAACACACAAACAAAAACCTAACCATGTGACCTTGGGCAAGTTACTTAACCCCAATTGCTCTCCAAAAAGCAAAAAAAAAAAAGAGAGAAGAGTTTTCAGGTTGCTATCCATCACTGACATATTTATTCATTGTATTATATTCCCTTTTGATTTTTTTTTTTTTTGGCTCATTTCTCCATCTTTTTTTTAATGCATCTCACTGCTGATTTATATGCTGGGGGCAGGATTGGGCTTCTACCCAGCCTTTTGTTCTCAGTCTCTGTGATTTTCACACTTTATTTTCTTTTCCAAGTAGCTTTGTATGGAATCCCACACTGTTTAGCTCCTTTTTCATCCATTAGCATCCATTTTAATCTGTCCAGACTTTCTCACTCTGAAGATGTGTAGCGATTTGGTTGTATCTCTTCCTTAGTGAAATTCCATGAGGAGCCAGATTACCCTGAGTTTATACCTTCCCATTTCTCCAAGGAAGTTCTTTTTTTCTGGATAACTTAATAATTCTAAGTTTCTTCTTTTGCTATGGTTGCCAGTTTTCTAACTGTGGGGATAGGTGGGTTCAATGTTCTACGTGGATTAACTATGCCACTACTGAATGGTGACAGAATAGAAGTCACTGCATCAAAAGCATGTAATAAAAGCCTTTGTCTGGGTGCAATTAGGGGTAATTTGATATATTACACAGCTCTATTTTGTCATTCCATCAGGCTTTATATTGTGGCATGGTCTTTCCTGTGTACTTTTTTTTTCTTCATGTCCAGACACTTATTTTTAAAAATGATCACTCTAATTCTTTGGGAGTCTGTTATTAGTAAAATGTTAATGGTCAACTTTGGGAGAAAGTATTGGAGATCATCTGGCTCCCTTAAACACGTGACCATTGGTGTAATGACTGGCACCCACTGTGAGCTCAGAATTGATCCTGAAATACTCTAGTGAACACATGATTGAAGAGGTCTTCAAAAGGGGCAATTCAATGCTGTGCCTTATATCTCCTCCAGAGATCGATTCTTCCTTTCTGCCATTCTGGGGCACACACACAGTATCTTGTATCTTGGATGCTACTTAGCAGGCCACAAACGTCTCCTAATGTTTGGTCTTATGGTTTATCTAACTCAAGGATAAACCTTCTTCATGTAAGGTAACTAAAGATAATTGCAGAGGGCTATCTGAAATAATAACCAATTTGTATAATGTTAAATGAATACCACTTTCCTGACAGAAAGACGTCTTAGGCTATAATTTAATCAAAGACTCATAGAGTCATAGAATGTGGAGATCTATAGACTGCAAAGCCTAGACTCTTAGAGCTAAAAGGGAACTTAGGATATTGAACCAAGAATGTTAAAGTTGGAAATAAATTTAGATAGTAGCACATAGAATAATAGAAATGAAAATTTTAAAATAGCCAAAGGATATAGAGCTAGAAGGTTAAATGACTTTCCCACTTAAAAAATTATCGATATATACATGCAAATATATATGAAAAATCAGAACCGGCTTAATGGAAAATTTTAAAGTAAGCAAAATTGGTCTGTTTCCTTTGCCCTTCACTTAAGTTTTCCCACACCTCCCCTGCCTCAGACCTTTCCACAATCATTCCCTTTGCTTTCACCTGGGTGACCATAAGTAGTAACTGATTAATTGGATAAGCTTTCCTTGTATAATAGTTATTCTGACAGGGCTTGGACTGGATGCCTTATGATGGCAGCCCAAAGACCATGGGAGTCATATTTCTTTTGGGAAAATTTTGGAAAGAGAGGAAGCTAATGCTAGATCAAAACTGGAGGGCAGCATCCTCTCCCAGACCCCAGAATCCCCCTCACACCTTGGACAAGGAGGAGAGAGAATGCACAGAGGAAGATTATAGGCTTCCTCCATACATGGAGCAAGACTCAGACTGTGGCTGCCATGGCCACATTAATAGTCCCTTTCCTCAAACCCAAGTGAAAGCTCAAGAGGCAAGTGTCAAAAGTATGGCTTAGGTAACTGGAACACTGAAGGGGGAAAAAAGGCAAAGAGGAATTGATGATCCTCACTCCCTACTGTAGTTTAAGTAGGAGTAACTGGTACCTACTTCTAAATAATAAACATCAGTGGCATACCTTGCTTTTTGCATTTTCTGGTTTTCTTTTGTTTAATGACAGGAGGGTAAAGGAGAGATCTAGGATATACTATGGGGAGAATGACCTTTCCTACTTCAGGGCTTGCCTTCCCAACACTCATTTGCTGGTAGTTAGAGAATTTTCACTAATGGGGCATAATTGTATGCTATTCACATTCCATAATTAAACTTCCAAGGGCAGAACTGTTACAGCTTGGGGCTTTTTAAAGTCTGCTTAATTAAACCATAAACCCAGTATAGTGACCCTAGTGTTATATACTTGGATATGTACTAATATCTCCAGGAAATCAAATATTTTATTCTGGTTAAAATGCCTCTCTTCAGAAGGTATCTCATAGACAAAAGAAGACTAATTGGGAATATTGGGTGTCTGGGTGAGGAATCAGGACATTTTGATGCCCCTCAAAGTGTACCAACTTGGTGGTTGGTTAGCCTGTCCCTGCCAATGGCTCAGTCTTTGAATACTAATACAAATAATTGTCATAAACAGAACAGTTTACACTTATGTCTTGCTTTTCATTTTGAACCTCACTGTGATTCTGTGAGGTTAGTAGCATCTGTTTTTTTATTCTATTTTTAAAGAAGAAGAAGTTGAGTGACTTAGCCACCTTGGCAATGCTACTAGGAAGGGGAGCTGACCATAATCCAAGTTTTCTTATGTGAGCTACACTCAGTTCTCGAGGAGACATCAACTGCCTAATCTCTCCACTTAAGCCCCAGATATTTAGGACCTTACCACTTTTACCTTAATTTTCAGTGTCAGAAATGAAATCTTGACTTGAACTTGAGATTTTTCTGCAGATGCTGACTCAAAAGTAGTATGCCTGGGGCATTGTTATTTTGCTTTGAATCAGAAGAGATTCTGTGAGAAAGAAAATTCATTCTATTATAATTAGAAAGTAATGGGGGCAGCTAGGTGGTACAGTGAATAGAGCACCAGCCCTGGAGTCAGGAGGACCCTAGTTCAAATTGGACCTCAGACACTTAACACTTACTAACTGTGTGACCTTGGGCAAGTCACTTAACCTCAATTGCCCTGCCTTCCCCCCTGAAAAAAAAAGTTATGTAAGCAGAGATGGAAAAGAGCATAGAACACAAGAAAGACCAGAAGAGGCCTTAGAGATCATCTAATACAGTTTTTTTTAGCCTTTTTTTTTTTTTTGGTGTCATGGAGCCCTTTGGGAGAATGATGAAATCTATGGAACCCTCGTCAGAATATTTGTAAATACACTACATAAAGTACATAGAATTACAAAGGAAATAAATTATGTTGAAATCCAATATGTAGACTTGAAGACTGACATCATGTGCATTCTAGAGGCAGGTTAGTAAAGAGGGTAATTCTGAAGTAGATATCTTTAATGTGATTTGAAAAATACCTGTGATTTCCTTGGTGACAAAGTTACATTTGTTTCATCCATTCATAATAGAAGGAAATGCTTATATTTCAGTTAGAAGTTAATGAAAATTAAAATATGATTTTTTTCCCCATTCAAATTCATGGACCTTCTGAAATGTGTCTGTGGAGTCCAAGTTAATAACCACTGTTCTAATCCAAACTTCTCATTTGACAGAAGAAGGTACTTAGTCCCAAAGGAGGGGAATGAATTGTCCAAGATCAAGAAATTAATTCGTGGCTGAGAAAGACTGACAAGTTTCAGGCTTCCAGCACAAGGCTCCTTCCACTATGAGAACTGGGAGAAGTCAGGGAAAATATCCAGACAGAGGGGAGACCTCCCTGTTATTGATGCCTCTCTGATGTTGCTTTCCTCCCTTCCCCCTTTTTGCAAGGGGTTGGGCCTATTCAGCTAATCTTCCTAATAGCAAATCACCAGCTACAGCAACAAGGCCTTACTTGTAGTTCATGAATATTGATAATCCCAGTGCAGTCACCACCTGTTGGTAGGAAGGCTGCAAGGGAAGGGATTGGGACTGTTTTGCATACAGCCAAATAAGGGTGTGATTGAAGAGAGTGAAGGGAGTAATTGCCTCCTTTTATCATTTAATCATCTTAAGGGAAACTGTTGATCAGTATGTGAGTCTCTGTTTGTACACATAGTGCTTGCTTCACACTGTACTCTGTCTAAGTCAGCACAGCAAATACAGTGGCATGGAAAGCCCCAAAATGGGTCTGTTGCAGTAAATATACATGAGGGGAGCTGTGCTAGAAAAAGGAAATTTTAATTTCTGGGAATTTTAGGCATCCTAGGGATGCAAACCAGAATGTCAGCTGGAGCTGGACACTTTGACTTCCAAGTTGTTGGCTTCTTTGAATATAGTTGGTTTCATTTATTACTAAAAAGTTTTTGTTAGAAGAGAAATGTTTCAGGCATCTCACACAGGACTTTGGGGCTTTCTGGACTTGTGATGATCATCAAAAGACTTTGTGTTCTTTCTCCTTCTATGTAATATCTTCCAGTTAAAAGTCCAGTAAACTGTAATTTGTTCAACAATGGACATTAATTTTGTCTTCTGAATGTAGGGTTATAAAATAATTCCACTGTGGTATTAATGAGCAAAATTTTTCATTGTATTCAAATGTTTCTTTATACTAAATAAAGTATATCAAAACTTGTGTCTGGGGAAGGAAAAAACAAGAGACAATTTCATGGTGGCTGCTCCTGTGCAGCTTCCTATTCTGAAGACTAATGGTTATTAGATAAGATTTTGTTAGAATTAGGCTTAGTAACATACACGTTTTTGCATTTCACCAGTTATTTTACACTGGGGAAATCATCCTTGGCAAATGCATTTTTTTTAGGTTTATGAGCCTTATTTAAAGCTGAAGCAATTACTTCAGCAGTCAGTCCTAAGCACAGAAGCCAATTGGAAACTGAAACATAATTATGTTTATTGCTCTTTCCTTAAGGTGAACATTAGCCATGGTCTTTTGACTGTGACATCTGATACTTTCAAACACACTAGATCTGACAGTATAAAGGAAAGAGATAGGAACCCTTAGCCTATGAGTAGCTGCAGCTATGAGATCACTACTTCCCTGGGCACTACTCCTAGTACTACATTTACACACAGAGAGGGTAACTCCTTCTAAGTCAGTTATTTAGAGTTGCAGAGCAGCCAGTCTCAACCCCACTAAGATTTATTGATTAGTTGATTGCATTATTTCAGGGAAACGAAAAACTTGTCTGGGCCTATAGATCCTATGCCATTACTTCAGAAAGATTCCTTATTTTGGCCTGAATGATATGGGCAGAAATGGTCTCTAGAGACCTTTATGCTGCTATTGAAAGGGGAAAAAAAGGAAGGAAAAATCAGAGGCCAAGAAGAAGGGAAGGAGGGAGGAAGGAAGGAAGGAAGGAAGGAAGGAAGGAAGGAAGGAAGGAAGAAAATGACAACCAGGTGGTATAGTAGATAGAATACTGGTCCTGGAGTAAGGAAGACCTGAATTCAAATCTAGCCTGGAATACTTACTATCTGTGTGACCTTGGACAAATCACTTAAAAACTCTTTGCTTCATTTTCCTCATCTATAAAATGGGGATAATGGTAGCATCTACCTCCCAGGGTTGTGAGATCAAAGAGAAATAGTATTTTATAGTACTTTTGAAAGCCTTAAAACACTATAAAAAGGCAGGATTTTTAAAAATTATTTTTATTATTAAATTATTTTATTATTAAAATGGTAATTCCTTAACTGTCTTCTTACCCAAAGAGAAACAAGGTGAATTATAAAATTAAAAAATACTTTTTGTCAAAACTTTCTATTACTTGTTAATAGAGTAAAAGTTCATTAATTTGGAATAATGGTCCAAGGGAGGCAATGAATCCATAGTTAGACTTACTGAAATGCCTGAATTAAAGAATATTAGTAAAGAAACTTTTTAGTTTGAATTACATCAGTTACATATAAATAGAACACTGTTCAAGAGACAGTTTTGTCACTAACTTGCTATGTAAACTGGGTCACTTTCCTTCCCTTCTGGGCCTTAGGTTTTTGTTGTTGTTGTTGTTGAGTTTCAGTTAATTCAGAGTCTCTATGACCCCATTTGGGATTTTCTCACCAAAGATACTAGAGTGGTTTGCCATTTCCTTCTTCAGATCATTTTACAGATGAAGAAACCAAAGCAAACAGGGTTAAGTGACTTGCCCAGGGTCATGCAGCTAGTTAAGTGTCTGAGGTCATATTTGAACTCAGATCTTCCTGACACCAGGTCCAGCTCTCTGTCCACTGCACCACCTAGTTATAAAATGAAAGATGAAGATTTGATGTAGGTTGGTTCCTTCCAGTTCTGACTTTGTGTGCTCTAAGAACTCTTTTGGCTCCAACATTATATATTTTCTATTTAGATGTGCCTTTTTGCTCTGGCAATTTATGATCTTACCCTACTGGGCACTGCCATTTATCACTTTCAAATATATCATATAGATTAAACTAGTATATGAAATATTAAGAACTAGAATGAGGTAGATTCATCAAACAATTATGATTCCCGATTAAGTGAAAGTGTGTTGATCTTACTCTAGAATTACCAGCAGCTGGTGGTTCAGTGGCTAGAGTTCCGAATATGGAGTCAGGAAGTGCCTGAGTTCAAATCAGGCCTCAGACACTTACCAGTTGTGCTAACACTGGGCAGGTTACTTAATCTCTGTTTGCCTCAATTTTCTTAATATAAACCGAGAAAATAGTAGCACCTAACTTGAAGTATTGTGGTGAGGATCAAGTAAGATAATGCCTGGAAAGAACACTTAGCACGGTGCCTAGCACCCAGTAGGTACTACATAAATGCTTATCTTCCACACCACCATCTCCAAATCATCTAAATTCTTATTATTGGAGCCCATATCTGCTACAATAGTATCTATCTATTAACAGTGAAAGGGACAGCTAGGTGATACAGTGGACCGGGTGCTGGGTCAGGAGTCAGGAAGACTCATCTCCTAGAATTAAAATCTGGCCTCAAATACTTACTAGCTGTGTGACCCTGGACAAGTCACTTCACTGTGTTTGCCTCATTTTCCTCATACATAAAATAATGTGAAGAAGGAAATGGCAAACCACTCCAGTATCTTTGCCAAGAAAGCTTCAGAATGAAGTCACAAAGAGTTGGGCATGACTGAAACAATTGAACTAACAATGAAAGGCAATATCTTTAAAAAGCAAGAATTTAGACTCCGGAAGAATTTTAAAAGATCAACTCAGTTCCCCAGAATATTTGTTTGATTTAATTAATTAAGCATTTATAATCCTTCCTTAAGGTGAGGTCACAGTTACCATTGACAAACTTCCACTACTGTATATACCCTGTTCAACAATTTTGGAAGCTGGCTTATTTCTTCTAGTTATTTCGGTGTGAGAATGTAGGTATGGGGGCCTGACTGCTTTTCTATAGATGCATAATTTATTTCAATGAGAGTTAGCATCCGGTCACTTTTACCATGACCTCCTTCCACTGAGTATCTGTGCCTGTGGTGTCTTTGGATATTTACATTCAATCTTATACATTCTCTAAGGTGACAGGGGAGGGGGAAGGGATTGGGGGGAAAGGAGTTCATGTTATGGCTAGAAGAGGCATTCAGCCTTTTGTGAAAGCTAAGGGATGTTTGCATTTACAGAGGTAAAGGAATAAAGCCTTAAAGTGATACTCATAGCAGGCTACAAAGTCGATCGATATTTATTGATTGCCTGTTCTTTGAAAAGCACTAAAGATTATAAAAGAATTCAGTTGAATCCAATAAATATTATTGAAGGTTTGAATTATACAGAGTACTATACTAAGAACTGGGCAGGATAGATTATAAATATAACCAAGACAATCCACATCTTCCAGGAGCACATAATCTATTAAGAGAGATATAACATGAATAAGTAACTGTAAAAGAAATAGAAAAAAAAGAAATGCCTAAAACAAGAACAAGCAGACATCTTGGTCTGTTTTAGAAGAGAGAACTTGTGTGACTGGAGGGGATCAGGGAATGCTTCATTGAAGGAATGGCATTGGAATTGAGCTTTTGTATACTGCTATAGACTGAGTAAGGGGTCAGCTCTGTGGCACAGTGAATGGGGCACTGGACTTCAACTCAGGAAGACTCATCTTTCTGAATTAAAATCCTGCCTCAGACACTTACTAACTGTATGACCCTGGACAAGTCACTTACTCCTGTTTGCCTCAGTTCTTCATCTGTAAAAATGAGCTGAGAAGGAAATGACAACTTACTCTAGTATCTTTGCCAAGAAAACCCTAAATGGGGTCACAAAGAATCAGATATGACTGAACAGCATTGGGGGAATGTGGATATATTTGTCCTGTTCTTTATCATAATTCCACTGTGGCATTAATACTATCTGGGGAATGGTGTGTGTGTGTGTGTGTGTGTGTGTGTGTGTATAAAGCATGATTTTCTCAAAAAAGAAGTCGAAGTACATGGATTTTTCTGGAAAATTTATAACTGCAGCCATAAAAATGATTTATACAAATTGAGAATATAATTTTTAAAACTACGACCCCAAGGCTGCAGATACACATGGATTCTTTCAAAGACAATGTTTTGCTTTACTATGTATATTTGTTTACAAGGATTTTTTTTCTTTTCACCAGTGGAGTGAAAGGTGGAAGGGAAAGAAAATGGATTTTTTCTTAATTCAAAAAATAAAATTTAATTTAAAAAACAACAACTTGAGGGGCCATTTCCCTTCTCTTCTTTCTTCCCTTCCCCTTTATTAGAAAGGTATCTCTAAGGTCAAGGAGGGTTTTATGTTTCTCTTCAGAAAGCTGGCCCATTTCATTTATCTAGTCTTGTTAAAGGAATAATATCTCATGGCTGATGGTGGGAGCCTGAGGCTTTTCCAAAAAGGCATTTTTTTTTAAAGCAATTGGGGTTAAGTAACTTGCTCAAGGTTACACGGCTAGTCATTGTTTATGCGTGGGTGCTCATTTTCTGAGGCCGGATCTGATCTTGGGTCATCCCAACTCCGAGGCCGGCACTCTTACTCACTGCGCCACCTAGCCGCCCCAAAGGCATTTTTTAATACTATAATTTGTGGTTGCCATCTTCCCCTCCCCTAGATATTCCATTCATTCCCTGCCCCACTCCCCTTGGGCAGCAAAACACAAGTTAAGGAATGGTAGCTGTTAGATGAATAGAATGGGTAAAGAGTACTGTAAAAATCCAAAGGAGGGAAAGGTTACTGAGGACTGATGTGTCCAGGCAGGGAAGTCTTCTTGGATAAGGTGGGAAATAGTTCTTGAAGGATAAGTAGAATTTGTAGGGGAGAGTGTTTCAGTTTGATGCAATGGGCAACATAGGTTTGTTTGGTGGTGGGAATGCCTAGTCTCTGCAGTGAGCAAACTAGTCTGGCTGGTTAGGGTGGGAGGATGAGGGCAGTGAATAAAACTAGAAAGGTAAGAGAAAGCCAGAATGTAGAGGTCAGAGAATGCCGGGGTCAGGGACTTGGAGAATATGGCTATGTTTCATTGCTCAGCTAAACTCCAAGGGGAAAAATTATCTGCATTTGTTGCTTTTGCTTTATCATTTCCCATTCACTTCTCAGTTTTTTGAAATCTGGTTTATGGCTCCACCAATAAACTAAAACTGCTTCTCTGAGACTACCCAGGATGTCTTCCTTGTTAAACACAATGTCCTTGCCCCGATGCTCAGTCTTTTTCTCCTCTCTGTAGATTTTTGTCACTGCTATCACCTCATCCTCCCAGAAACCTCCTCCCTCAGCTTTCATGATACGCCATATTTTCGCCTGGTTTTCTTTCAGCCTGACTGACAGCTCTTTTCCCCCTCCAGACTTGTTGGACCAATAACAGTAGCCATCTCCTTTGTGTTGGTGATCTCATTAGCTCCCATCTAAATGTAGATGTCTACCAGTTTTACATATCCTCACCCAATTTGTTCCCTGAACTCCACTCTGCATTATCGTCTCTACCTGGATCCACTGTATTCATCTAAATCCAACTAGTCCAGAACCATAATTATCATCTTCCCAATTAAATCCATCTCTCTTCCAGACTTCCATGTTGCTGTTGAGGGTACCATTATCCTTTTATTCCCCTAAATTCATAGTCTGACAGTCATCTAACTGCCTTTCTCTTCCTCACATTTCCATATCCAGTCAGTTTTGAAGCCTTATCAATCCTAACCCTATTTATTGCATCCATTCTCCTGTCTACCCATATGGTCACCACTGTATTTCAGGCCCTCATATTCTGTAATTTCTGCTATTCCGATAGCCTCCTAATTGGTTTCCCTGTTTCCAGACATCCCTTTATCTAATCGATCCTATAAGCAGCTGTGAAAATAATTTCCCTAAGTCATTAGGATGACCATATCACTCTCCACTTAAAAGTATTCAGGTGCTTATTTCTACTTGTAAGATAAAATGGGAACCCCTCAGTCTGTCTTTGAAAGCATTTTGCACTCTTGTTCCAGCCTCCCTTTCCAGACATTTCACATCACTCCCTACAAGCACAATGTGCACCAGCAAAATTGAATTTCTTATTGTAACTTGGCCTTCATATTCTTCCTCCTCCTTGCCTGTGTGTCTTTATGCATGCTGGCCCCCATGCCTGACTACTTCCTTATATATTGTGCCTCTTAGAAAATATCCCTTTCTTTAAGATTCATCTCAGGTACCAGCTCCTATGGGACATCCTTCCTTACTACCTAAGTAGTTACTGCTCCTCCTTCCTCCAATTACATTGTAATTTTCAAATTACATTAATTCCTCAAATTAAAATATGAGCATATTTCAATACATATATATATACCAAATAGAATATATAAGTATATATAAACCCCTTATTAGTTTATTAAGTATTCTCTAGGGGGCAGCTAAGTGGCACATGAGATAGAATGCTGGGCCTGGAGCCAGGAAGACTTCTCTCCCTAAGTTCAAATCTGACCTCAGACACTTACTAGCTGTGTGACCCTGGGCAAGTCACTTAACCTTGTTTGCTTCAGTTTCCTTATCTATAAAATGAGTATCTTTGCCAAGAATGCCCTAAATAGGGTCGTGAAGAGTCAGAGAGGACAGGGGCAGCTAGGTGGCACAGTGAGTAGAGCACTGGCCCTCTAGTCAGAAGGACCTGAGTTTGGATCCAGCCTCAGACACTTAACGCACACACAAAAAAACCTAGGCGTGTGACCTTGGGCAAGTTACTTAACCCCAACTACCCTCCAAAAGGCAAAAAAAAAAAAAAAAGAGTCAGAGAGGACAACCACAGATATTCCCTATAAAAATTTGACTTGTGGGCAGAAGCTTTGGGTTTTTTTTTTATATTTCCAGTGACTTGTTTTGGGCTTTGCAAATAATAGTCAACAAATATTTTCTGAACTGAGAAAGAAAGTGGATTGCAGGAGGTTGGAAGAGCATCAATAAAAGCATCAAGATAGTCATGATTATGGTATTGGGAGTGACTAGAGAATAATAAGATGTCCCTGAGGTGGAATGTTTTGTGGAATCTTATAAAATAGCCATGTGACCAAGCAATTGTTCAGTTTCCCCTCTGTAAAATGTGTGATTTAAGCTAGATAATTTACAGTGGCCCGTCTAGCTCTAATATTCTGTGATAAGATTTTGTAGGAAGGGTGGGGCCAGATTATGTAGCAGCTTGAATGGCCAGATGAGGAGTTTGGACTTCATCTTCTAGTCAATGGGGAACCACAGAAGGTGTTTGAGCACAGGAGTGACATGATTGAAAGAATAATGTAGTAATATGTACAAGATGGATTGGGGAGTATAGAAAACTAGAGTTGGGGAGAAGGTGTAGCCAGGAAGCTACTAAATTAACATGTGGGAAAATTGGGAGCTTGAACTGGGGAGACACAGTTGCTGGAAAAAAGAATTTTTGTTCATGGGGGAACAATTTTGGTTTTCTTAGAGAAAACTCTTTGACCTCTTTATCTTCTTGTTGTCATTGGGTTGTTTCAGTTGTGTCTGACTCTTCATGACCCCATTTTAAAAGAGTTTTCTTTTGCCATTTCCTTCTCAAGATCATTTTACAGATGAGAAACTGAGGCAAACCAGATTCAATTTCATGAAGATGACTCTTTTCTGATTCTGAGCCCAGTGCTCTATCCACTAGGCCACATGTAGCTAACCCCCTTTCCCCCTACACTAAATGCTCCGTATCATGAATTGACTTTGACTATGCCCTTATTCCCTTCTAGTTGACCATGTCCTCCCTGAGCCTGGTGCCAGTTTACTCACCACCTTTGAAAAGTGGCATGAGGCTGCTGACACCAAATCCTGTTGTGATTACTCTCTCCATGTGGATATCACCAGCTGGTATGATGGGATCCGAGAAGAGCTGGATATGCTGGTTCAAGACAAAGGTCAGTGATCAACAAGAAATGGTCTGTTTTCCCTGTGTGAGCTTGGAGGAGACTTCCATAACTTACTCCATGTCTTGGGGCCTAATGGAATTATATTAGCAAGTCCTTTTTAAAAAAAAATATTTATTTGTTTTTAGTTTTCAACAGTCACTTTTATAAGATTTTGAGTTCTAAATTTTCCCTCCTTCCTGTAATCTGATATAGATCATATATATGCAATCATATTAAGCATATTTCCATATTAGTTATGTTGTGAAAGAAGAATTAAAAGCAAAGGGAAAAACCACAAGAAAGAAAAAAACAACAAAAAAAGTAAAAATAGTCTGCTTCCATCTGTAGTCAGACTCCATAGTTCATTTTCTGAGTGTTGATAGCATTTTCCATCATGACTCTTTTGGAATTGTCTTAGATCCTTGCCTAGCTGAGAAGAGCTAAGTCTATCAAAATTGGTCATCACACAGTGTTGCTGTTAGTCTGTACAATGTTCTTCTGGTTCTAGAAAGTCCTTTTTCAGAACCCAGCCCTATGACAGGTACTGTGGTTTGTACAGAGGAAAAGGAAATAGGAAAGACCCATGGCCTATGAGTTAGGATGTCTGGGCTACAATCTTGCTTCTACTATTTACCACCTGTGTAACCTTAGGTGAGTCACTTTCCTCTCTAATCCTAAATTTCCTTATCAATAAAATCAGTTATAAATAGATGAAATGTCTTGTAAGATTTATTCTAGATGTTATAGTCCACATATACATGTGTACATAAGCACACATATATGTGCACACATGCATATACACACATAATTATATATGTGTATATGAACATATTTGTGTATATAATGGATTATAAGATCTAGAATGGACTTATATATGCATCTATCTATGCACATATATATGTATTTTTGCATTATTTTTGTTGTTCAGTCATGTCTGACTAAACCATCATGACTCCCATGGACCATTTATGAATCATGGACCATAAACACAACAATTCTGTCAATGAGGATTTCTTGTCAAAGACACTGGAGTGGTTTGCCATTTCCTTCTCTAGTTCATTTTACAGAAGAGGAAACTGAGTCAAACAGTGTTAAGTGACTTGTCCAGAATCACACAGCTAATAAATGCTTGAGGCTGGACTTGAACTTAGGTCTTTTTAACTCCAGGCCCAGCACTCTATTCATTGTGTCACTTAGCTGCCTCATATATATGCATAAATACATTTGAATAGCTACGTATAAGATACCCTTTTGTGGACCAGAACAAGAGTATGCATTTTGACAATGGGTTAGATGTGAGTCATTGCTAATGTAATAGGTCACTTTGGCAGGAAGTTGTAAGAGCACCGTCCAAAAGAACATATTTCATCTGTTCACAATAGTATACACATATTTCGTTAGGGGAAGCTGACTAGGTGTCCTTGGGGATGATGGCCAATGAATATAGCATGGTCAGGGATTTTAACTTCAGTTAGAAAAACATAGTGAGTCAGCCTGCAGCCTCAGATGTTCTGACAGTGGTATTCCCTCTTGGCACTTAATTGGACAATCAGTCTATTAAAGACCCCTGGGGAATGTTCTTTTGAGAGGCGTCTGTGACTTAGTGGAAAAGAGCACTGAACTGGATGTCCTATATGTATTCTATTTCTGGCTTTGCTTTGTTGGGCAAGCTGGGCAAAGTCACTTCGTTTTTCTAGGCTCTGTTTTCTTATTTGAAAAATGTAATTGAAAACATTTGACAAAATGAATAAAAATATAACTATTATTGTTCAGTCATTTCAGTCATGTCCAGCTCTTCATGATACCATTCAGGGTTTTCTTGGCAGAGACACTGGAGTGGTTTGCCATTTCCTTCTCCAGCTCATTTTACATATGAGAAAACAGAAGCAAACAAGGTCAAGTGACTTGCCCAGGGTCACACAGCTAGTAAATGACTGAGATCAGATTTGGATTCAGGAAACTGAGTTTTCCTGACTCCAGGGCTGTTGCTCTATCCACTGTGCCATCTGGCTTGCCTAAAAAAAATTATGTGTGTGTGTGTGCGCACATATATACACACATATTATATATTATTAACATATTACAACATATATATGTGTGTGTATCTTATCAGTATAGATTATGTTAATCTGTGAACCTCTAACTCAACATGTTGTCAACAGGAATCCATCTCTATTTAAGTTTGACACCATTGGTCCAGATGACCTCTTAGTCTCTTTCTGTTCCAACATTTTGTGTCCTACATTCTGTTCCAACATTTTGTGTCCTACATTCTACATGCAGCTCTGACATTCTGTGCACTCTGGTTCTTTCTGACTGCAGCATTCTATGTTTTTTTTTTTTTGCTTTTTTTCTTTTTGGAGGGCAATTGGGGTTAAGTAACTTGCCCAAGATCACACAGCTATGTTTTTGTTTGTGTGTGCGTTGAGTGTCTGAGGCCAGATCCGAACTCTGACTCCAGGGCCAATGCTCTACTCACTGTGCCACCTAGCCACCCCAGCATTCTATGTTCTAAGATTTATTGGAAAGAGCACTTGCATTAGAGGCAGATGACCTGGATTTGAATCCCAGTCCTTCTACTTAACTCCCTGAGTGACCTTGGACAAGTTCCTTCTACTCCATAAGTGTTAGTTTGTACTAGATAGTCTTTAAGCTTATTTTCAGGTCAGGCATTGAGTGTGCTAAAAGGTTCTGAAGTCATACTTTTCAATGACATTTAGATGACAGATCTAGCTAGCATATTGAATGACAGAGTCAGGATTCATCCTCCTCCCTCCAATCCTGACTTCTGTTCAAGGAAATTAGGGTTATAGTTCTGTTCCACTTGGGCCTTCAGACCCATTCTCAGTGGTGGCATGCCAGGTCTCTCCAGGAATCCTGCCCAGTAGAACAGACATGGATGCTCATACCTCTTAGATGAACATGGAGACACTATCTATAATCCTTACAATAAGATGGAGGATTAGTAGTTCTTGCCATCTTCCCTGAAACTGTATCCTAAGACCCCCTTGGCCTTACTATCTGTCCTGATACTGTACCTTCAGACCCACAGGTGCTGCCATCTGAACGACTGTACCCTTTGTATTTCTAGGCCTGCCTTCCTGAAGCTAAGCCCTCCTCTCTAGATAGGTAGGTAGGTAGGTAGATAGATAGATAGGTAGGTAGATAGATAGATAGATAGATAGATAGACAGACAAACAGACAGACAGTCTCTTTTGTTTACAGTGTGAGATCCTAGAGAGCAGGGCTGGCTTGCTTTTCAATTCTATCCCTAGGACTTAGCATAGTGCTTGGCACATATAAGTGTTTAGTAAATGCTTTTGCATTCCTTTGTCCAAAAGATCTCAACAGGCTAGAACAATGGATCAAATCCAATTATATGAAATTCAATGGGGATAAATGTCAAGTATAACACTTGGACTCAAAAGAATAGTCCAATTAATACATATATATGTATATATATATATATATATATATATAGAGAGAGAGAGAGAGAGAGAGAGAGAGAGAGAGAGAGAGAGAGAGAGAGGAGACATAGCTAAAGAACACTTCATGTGGGAAAAAGACTAGGAAACTGATGGGATCTGATATGGAAGACTAAAAAAATTGGAAGTAAACATACTACTGGACCCTGCTCTGGTCAGATCACATTGGGAACATGGGGTTCAATTCTGGTCACTGCATTTTTGGAAGGATGACAATGATACTGAGATGCTATATAAGGATCAATTGGAGGAACTGGGCACATTTAGCCTAGAGAAGATTTAGGATAGAAACGACACCCTAAAGAACCACCATGGAGGGGAACAGTGGAGAATGGGGATTAGAAGGAATAGACTTGTTCTACTTTGCCCAAGAGAACAAATCTGGGAACAAAAACTGGGACCCATTGGGTAGAAATTACAGAAAGGAAAATGTTATACCAATGTAAGAGGGAAAAATCCTGATTAAATTGATCTAATAGTGGTATTTCTTGCTTTGAGAGGTAGTAAGTCTTCCCCCTACTTCAGGTGGTCGAATAGGAACAGAATATTCCAAGCTTCTTGAGGGCAGGGATTGTGTTTCATCTCTTTTTGTATCCCTAGGTCTTAGCATAGTTCCTGGCACATAGTCGGTACTTAATAAATATTTATTGATTGATTGGCAGGGGAAATTTGTATTCAGGAACTGATTGGTCTAGGTGGTATCTCAAGTCTCTTCCAGCTCTGACATTCTGTTTCTCTAGCCTTCTATTCTAGACCTGAAAAGGTTAATGCTGGCAGGGAGTTCTTTTTAGATTCTGGAGCTAGAGAGAATGGGATCAATTTTATTAAGTTTAAAAGGAATTGATCTGGATCCTGATAATTTTTACAGGCAGCATAAGTGGCCTTCTTGTCTCTCTTAGATAGGATGTTTCAATATCTGTTCTTTCTGTCAACTACTTCAATGTTTCAGATTGGATTGGTTTCAAATGAAGTATAATTCCTTAAGGAGAGATTGTAATGGATCTAAATTGAAAGACTTTTCCTTAATCTCCCTATCCCCAGAGGGAATGTCTGTTTGTCTATAAATCTTTATGGTCATTCCTGTTGCCTTGGCACATCATAGCATTTTTTTTTCTAACTGAAAAGAAGCTTAGAGATCAATTAGTCCACCTTCATCTTTCAAAGCAAGAAATTAAGGACAATGGATGAGAGTGACTTGCTTGTGATCACATTCCTAATGTCAGAGAATGAACTTGAACTCAGGTTTCCTGACCCACAGGACAGTGCTCTTCCCACTATATCGTGCTACTATTCTATAGCTCATTTGACCTTGAAAGATCTCCATCAGTTCCAGAGAACTTAGGACATGCACCACCTCTGAAAACATTACAGAAAATCCCCCTTTAGGAGTGGTTGACCTAAAAGCTGGCCGACATTCAGGAAATGAGACAAGCAATCTGTATAACTGAGAGGGGTTGGCCGAGGACCAACTGTATATTTAGAAGCTTGGAAGGTTATTCCCAGAGCGGAGGAAACCTCTGGAGGGGCTGCATATGCTTAGAGAGGAAGATCGATTCAGCATAAATGAATCGCTAATAACTCAAGCATGACTGATGATAGGAGGCTATAAGCTCACAGCCAATGCCATTCAATTTACCTTTGTGGGCCAGGCTTCTTTGTGCAATGCTTTTGGTGAGTGGATTCAATTTGTGCATTTCTAGGTAAGTAAAATCCACAGTCTGCTGTGAATGCTCTGGTATGACATAGTATTAACAGTCTCCTGGAGGACTCTAAATATTAATCAAATATACAAGAAGAGAGGGGGCCTGGAGTTGGGAAAAGAAGAGTGGAGGTATAAGCAGAGAACCTGGGTGCAAGCCCCAGATGTCCTGCTTACGACTCTACAGCTTTGGATATGCCACTTGGTCCCTGGACCTCAGTTTCCTATCTGTCAAGGCAAAGGGTTGAACTTGATTGGTGCCATTTTCTTCTACAGTTCATTTTACAGATAAGGAAACTGAGGTAAACAATTACTGGCCCAGGGTCAGTTAATAAGTGTCTGAGGCTGGATTTGAACTCAGTGAATTTTTCTACTCCAAGCCCAGCACTTTACTGCACCACTTAGCTGCCCTCATGTACATTAAAAACAAACAAACAAACAAACAAAAAACAAACCTTTTTTTTTTTCTGAAATTAGAAACAAAACAGAAAATCAAAGAATCCCAGGAACAACAACAACAAAAAATAGCTAAAGGAAGAAGAAAGAACATCTTATTTGCAGTCACAAAGCCTGGGTTCGAATCCTCATTCGGTTTTTTATTATCTTTTTTGACATTTAGGCAGATGGGAACCATTCTCTCTGGACTTTAGTTTTCAAATTCCCCAATGGAGAAGATAGGACATTTAGATGATTTCTAAGCTCTTCTAGCCCTACATATTATAGTGCTATACATTTGTCTGCATAAAAATAAACTGCAGGAATGCAGGAATTTTCCCAATTAGGTAGGATTAGGTTCCAGCAGAGGTCCTAAGGGATGCATTGCGGGAAAAGAAAATTAGGTCTAGATTCACTCACAAAGCTATTTATTGAGTGCCTTTCCTATCCTAGCTTCCCTTTCTACTCATGCTCTGACTGTGTCTGTCATTCATTCATTTGTCCAAATGCTTTCTGAGTTTACTTCTATTTCCTACCGAATTTGGATAGAAAAAAATTATTTTTACCAACCTCTAAATGAAGCTGATATTTCCTTCTATTATTTAAGAATATGATTCTGAGAAGAGCACTGCAGACTTCATCAGGCTGCCGGGGATCCAGGATACAAAAGTGGTTAAGAAGCCATTTCTAAGAATGATGAATTTTCTAAGTTTATGAAGCAAAGTGTTGGTCTCCTCACCAAGAAGCAATATGATACGGGGGAAGGAACACTGAATTTGGCCTTAACATTTGGATTCTAACCTTTGCTTTACTACTTAGTTAATCCAAGTCACTTTAATTTTCTAAGCCTTATTTTCCACATTTGTAAAATGGACGTAAAGCTTTCACTTTCTCCCTCAGACTTGATGGTGGTAGTGGTATGGCGTGTGTGTGTGTGTGTGTATGTGTGTGTGTGTATTTGTATATATGCATATGTAGATAGATTATTGTATCTATATCCATTGTATCTATATCCACAGAAATACATGATATTATTAATTGCCTAAAATTTGTTTTCTCTATCCAGATCCATTTGGGGATGTTTTCTGCCCATAACCTCTTCTTAAATGAATGAAAGTCCATTTCTCTGCTGTCTTATCCTATAAATTCAAACCAAATGACCTGTTGGCAAATTTGAAAGATAACTGTGTCTCTGCTTCCCATTGTGTTGTTTGTATCCACAAAAAAAGATTCCGTACATCCCCATCCCTTTCCCGGACATCAACTGATGCTGTAAATCTCGTCTTCTGTTTTGGAACAGGTGTTAATTCTTTCCAAGTCTACATGGCATATAAAGATCTCTACCAGATGTCTGACAGCCAGGTATTTATCTCTTATCCATACAGGCTCTCCAGAGTCAATTGTGAAATTATTTTATGAGCCTTGGAAATAGACAGCACTATGGATCAGGGATTGTTTTTATTATTTTGTTGACTGATTAGGTTTAAGGAAGTGATGGAGAAAATATTAATAATTTGGAGTAACCTTAAAGGTATGTTATGAATTTTTAGGTAACTAGTTATTAAGCATTTACCAGCATATTCCTAGACAAGTCACACATGTTAGACTTCTGAATGTGTTTTATTACACTGAGGCATTTGCCTGCAGTTTAACTGTTACTGGCCTGCTGTCTCTGTCCCTTAATTAGGAGATAGAAAATGGGAAAGATAAACATCAATGCTCAGTACCCTGTTTTTCTTCTTGTGATTGTAGATGATAGCACTCATACAGATTATTCAAGGTGACCTTCATCACCTGTAAGACATTATTCAAACAATCAGACATCAGTTTACTTTTCTGAGAAATAAGGTGGTTACTAGTTGAATACTGACTCCATCAACTAATAAACATTTATTAAATGCATGCAATATGCTATGCTTTGTGTTAGGAATTGAAAAGAGTCAGTGGTTGTAGTGAGCGGTCCTTTGGATATGACCTCATAGGTGAAAGTGGGAGGGATACAGTGCAGAGCTTGAGACCATGATGGAGCCAAGGAAGTATAAGCACATAATAGTTACCATCCTTTCCTGGCCATGTTATCCAAGAAACTGGTTGCTTCTGGCACTCATTCACTGAAATACTAAACGTGGAGTCAGGAAAACCTACATGTGAATCTCACCTGTATCACACTGGGAAAATCACTTAATATCCCTCAGCTTCAGCTTTCTCATCTATAAAAGTGGGAATAGTAATGATACCTATCTTACAGGGCTTTTATGAGGATCAAATGATATAATTATGTAAAGCACTATATAAAACTTAAAGTGTTATATAAATGTTAGCTATTTATTGTAAGGCATATATCAGCCTATTTAAAAATATTTTTAGCAAATCTGCCTAGAACTTTATTTTCTCACAATATATTCTCTTTAGAACAAAGAAATCCAATGTGGAGAAATGGTATTATTAATATCATGCTTCCTGAAGAAATTGAAGGAGAAAACCCGCTTTTTGTTGTAAATCATGTATACAAATATTAACTGTATTATTTTGGGTTCTTCCTTGTTTCTTCTCTAGCTCTATGAAGCATTCACATTCCTAAAAGGGCTCGGTGCAGTTATCTTAGTTCACGCTGAAAATGGAGATCTGATAGCTCAGGTAAGTAAGTAACGCCTGCTTCTTCATCCCAAATGAAAAAATGGGGTAAGTAAACCAAAAAGCACCTAATATGTGCCAGAAACTGGCACTAGAAAGCAAAGATAAAATCCAGAGGGTTCCTGCCCTCATTTTGCTTTTATTCAATGGGGGAGGAGCGAGGAGGGATATAGGGTTCCTAAATTAGTATAGTTTATAAATTAGTATAGACAGGGAATAAAATATGAATTCTAATCCTGACTCTACCACATATTATCTGTATGACCTTGGCTATATTCCTTTCCTTGAGCATCTACTTCCCTGTCTCTAAAATAGGGATTATGGCATTACCTACATTTGAATTCTATTTAAGATAAATGATAGATAATGTGATTTTTAAGCTTTTCTTAAAAAGTTTTTTTATTGTGGTTATCACTTTCCATTACTCATAATTTCAAAGGAAATAATGTTACTCTTAGTCAATACAATCATTTTAACTGCTTTAATATAATTTAGAAACCTGAGGCCAACAGAGACTGTTTTGCCCTTTCCCTTTTTAAAGTATAAATAGCTGTTTAAATATCATGTGGGAGATGATTAAATTTCACATCTTTAAAAGTTTTTTTTCTTTTATGTCGGTGTTGATTTTGATTTTTGGTAAGAAGTCAAGGTCTTGATTATATACAGACAGTACCTTTGGAAGTGATACCCATTTGTTTCCTGTTTGTTCTAGTTAATTTTAGTTTTTGTGATGTCACTTGGTGAATATGACCAAACTTCCCACTTTCTTGAAAAAATAATTAATTTTATATTGGCCTGAGACATCTGAGGAGTCTTCATGCTTTGACCTCTTTTGTGACAATACCATGTCATGTTTTTCAACATATTTTCCACATTTTCCCCTTTGCATTGAATACTAAGGTATGTGTTAATTAAATGTGAGGAGACTTGATCACCCCCTCACAGGCTTTCTTTAACTTGTAATACTCTGTAACAGATAATATTTAAAATCCAATTATCTCCATAAGGGTCTTTTTTATATTCGTTATGAACATTGTTCAATTCTTTCAATTGTATGGATCAAAATTGTTAGAGTTCAAACCATTGCCCTACTGCTTGTTACCAGTATTTCCTTGGAGCAAATTGCTTAACTTCTGTGGCCTTCGTTTCTTAATCATAATAAAGGAGCTGACAAAATTAGCTTTGCATTTCATCGTGCATGTAAAAACAATAAGGAACATCCTACCATGAGATACTTGGACATCTATTTTTCTCAAGACATGTTTCTTGTTTCCTTTGGACAAATGATAAAAATATATGAATGTATATGCATATGTATATGTGTATGTATACATGTATATATGCGTACACACATTGTATACTTACATAACATGAAGCCCCCACAAACTCTACCAACTCCTTAGATTCAGATTCCTTATTTTATAGTTTCATTTATAAAAATAATATCAGTGTCCATAGGATTACATTTCTCCAGTAGTATGTTAATTTAGCTCACTAGGAAATAGTCCATAAAAGCTTAAAAGTAAAAGAATAACATAACAGGATATTGACTTGTCCCAAGTTTATCTCCATCTGAAAACCATTATGAAATATGAGAACAGCAGCAGCAGCAGTGGCATCAGTAGCAGTAGTAAGAGTGGTGGTGGTGGTGGTGGTGGTAGTAGTAGTAGTAGTAGTAGTAGTAGTAGTAGTAGTAGTAGTAATAGGTACCCGAATGTAAGTGACAGAAAAACTGAAAGAAAATAGGATGGAATTTATGTAATTTGGCCCCATTATAAGCTGGAATGGGGATTTTTTTTCTCTTCTCTTCCAGGAACAAAAAAGAATCCTAGAAATGGGAATTACTGGTCCTGAAGGACATGCTCTGAGCAGACCTGAAGAGGTAATGAAACATAGTTTTTTTCCAGTTGAAAATTGAAATTTTATCATCTCTACTCACACACCACAAAAGAAAGCCTCTCAGCCTTGCTTTTCTCTATTGGAATTTAGTGACAAGACCTTGTTGGCAAGACTAGGAAGCTGGCATGGCTGATCTTTCAGCTGTACCTACTTTTTCTTCATCACCCCTCCCACCTCTGCTGATATTCCAAAGTCTTATACTGGCCATAGCTTCCCAGACTACCTTATCCCTAAAATAGATATCTTGTTAGTTGGCACAGTGTCTCTGTGCTTTTAACAATAGCAATCCTTAATTAAGCACCTACTGTGTGCAGAGTACATTGCTAGGCACTCAGTGAGACACAAAATTTAGATATGATTGCTGCTGTCTTCAAATTTGGAGTCTACAACTTGGATATTATGTAAACAGATATTTAAAATACGCACTTAAAATTAAAATGTAATAAGGATTTACCAGGTGCCTACTGTGTGCAGAACAACTGTGCCAGCTGCTAAGGGAGACACAAAATTTAGGCACCATCTCTTCCCTTATGGAGTCTTCAGTCCAGTAATAAGATAACCCACAGACATATAACTAAGATATAATTGATAGATATATAGATAGATATGCATATATGTGTGATGTATATTGTGCATATGTGTGTATACACACATACACTGTATGCTAAGAAATAGAAAACAAATTAATAGATGAAACCTGAGGGAGAAGGCCATTACCAGCTTGGAGACAGGCACCTCCTCTTTTTCACCATGAGATCTTACAATTCCTGTGCACCCCCCACCCCATTTCTTCAAAGTTTTATTCTCTTTGGTGATAGCAGGCAGCTGGGGAAAGCTCATGGGGCTTGTCAGAAAGAACACCGGGCTGGGAGTCAGAAGATTTGTATTCTAATTTTGCTCTGCCATGAAGACTGTGTGACTTTGGGAAAATCATGTTTCTTCTTTGACCCCCAATTTACCTTTTTGATCCTTGGTTCCTTCCTCTCTTTTTATTTTTATTTTCTCTTTCTTTTCAGCTGGAAGCAGAAGCTGCTTTCCGAGCTATCACCATAGCCAGTCGAATCAATTGTCCAGTTTATATCACCAAGGTGATGAGCAAGAGTGCTGCAGACATAATTACCCTAGCAAGGAAGAAAGGTACTGATTTCACTTCTTCACCCCGCCCCCATCCCCTGCCCAGTTGCTGTTTGTCGGAGCCTCTTATCACTAGGGAATGGATGGTGGCCATGATTGCCTAGCTTCCAAAGTAATTATCTTTCCATATTCAATCAATGAAGGCATGGATAATAAAAACACACCATTAATAAAATGATCTCCCTTGTTATTCTGGGAGTCAATAGTTTCAAGATGCTCCCCCTTTTAAACCTTTCATAAGAACTTATTGTCCATTTCCTAAGGGATTTGATAAGTACCTAACTATTTGTGGCAGAGAAAGTCCTGAGATTTAGGACACAAATATAACAGAGCCCCCAGAGGCCCAGCTGTGGCCTTTTTCTATACTTCCAATTGCTATCTTTCTTGGCCTTTATTGGTAGCTTGACTTATGTTATTGAATATTGAATAAGAACTCCTCTGTGAGATTTGTCTGGTGGTTGGTTCAGCAGTGTGTGTGTGTGTGTGTGTGTGTGTGTGTGTGTGTGTGTGTGTGTGTGGCAATGCTATTATTATCTCTGTTTCATGGATGAGGAAAGTGAGGCAAATAGGGGTTGAATGACTTTCTGACAATCTTGCAGCTAATAAAAATATCTGAGGCTGAATTTGAACTAAGGTCTTCCTAACTCTAGGCCTAAAGCTCTTTCCATTATGCCACTAGAACCCAGGTCTTCTGACCCCAAGTCCAGGGTTCTTTGCACTATGCCATTTTTGTCTATATTTTTGTACTGAAATGTTTACAGTCTCTGGGACTTCCAATGATGATAAATGGCTGAACAGTAACTTTTCACTCTTTTAGGTCATTTGGGTTGTTATTGGTAAGTCACAGGAGATGGCTAGGAGGTTGTAGAAAATTAATATGCATACATATCCATATATGTATGTGAATGTATATATGTAGGTATGTATGTATGTACAATTTTTAACTCATTCATATTTTCTCTCACCCAAGGTCCTTTAGTTTTTGGAGAACCAATTGCTGCAAGTCTAGGGACAGATGGGACCCACTATTGGAGCAAAAACTGGGCCAAGGCAGCAGCTTTTGTGACATCCCCACCACTGAGCCCAGATCCCACAACTCCTGATTACCTGAACTCTCTCTTAGCCTGGTAAGCATCACTGAGGAGAAAGTGCTATGCAAAACAGGCCTGGGGGCTTGATGGGTGGGGAAGTTAAGATAAAAGACACTTTTAGATTGCTTTCATTCTCTTTTTCTCTATCCATCTCTTTCATCCTTTCCTTCTTTCCTTCCTTGCTTCTATTCTTCTTTCCTTTCTTTTCCCTTCCCTTCCTTCTTCTTTTCCTTTCATTTTGGGTCCTTCTCCATGAATATTTAATGATTTTTCCCTCCTAATAGGATCATTTTGAAATGAAATGTATACATATGCCTATGTTTAGCATAGGTTCTGGACCTATAATTTCATTGAGAGTTCTTGTATGAGGAAACTCCTACTAGAACAAGAGGCAGAAAGCTGTGAGAGTCTAGAAGAGGTTATACATACTGCAGAGTTATACATACATACCTGGGCGTGGAATGAACCAGTGAAATCCAGGAGGCTAGGGTGGTTAAGAGGAGTGAGGAATGTTAGGGGATACCCATCCTCCAGTCATCAGTCATGTTAATTCTTGTTTAAACGTCACTCCATTGTGGGTAAAATATGTTTCCCAAGGCTGGGAAGCCTCAAGTGGGTATCTGAATTCAGATGACTAGTATTATGTGTTTAGGAAGAATAGTGCCACTATAGATGCTAGGTCCCTGTTTCTGCCTAGTGGACAAGGCAGAGGTCAGGAGAGTGATTATTAAAATAGTAAATATTAAACCTTCACAGGTCACCAATAGCAACTAATCAGTAGACAAATTGATTGCTGATTGTGTGCAGTGCGCCCTGGTGGTCTCAGTGTGAAAGGACATTGGGACACAATCCATTCATTCTGAAACTACCCATGCAGCCACAACAGGAGCAGCCCAGATGAAGGAAATCCACATAAAATTCTCAAATATCATTTAATGCAATTATTTGAATCCCCTTTGCCATAAGAATTAAAGCTTTGAGAGTAGAGTATAAAGAGTAAGGGATTTCGAATCAAAGAATCTGGTTTCAAATCCTAGCTTTGGTATTTACAACTCATGTGATCTTGGACTGGTCACTCTATTTTCCTCCAGTTCTTCTTGTGTAAAGAAGGGAGGTGGATTACACAATCTCTTTCTACCTATAAGTCCTAAGAGCTAGTTACCTCCAGCTGACAAACTGCATTGAGCTAGCTGAATTTCTCTCCTTCCTTTAACCACCTCACTTCCCCCGGACATGCTCAGAAACAGACACAGGCAGAAACCAATAATGTAATAAGCCAGGATAATGTGGAAATGTAGTACTGTCAGTTTATATAAGCAAATCAATTGAAGACAATGGAAAATCAAATGTAGTTGTTTAATATTTGACTTACACAGTATTTATGTAGTGCTTTTATAAACCTGCATTGGCCTAGATGAAAACTCATTTGCCTGGTTCTTTAGCAAGGATGAACCATGCTCCATATTCAAAAAACATTATTTTGATATGCAAGCAATTCTTAAGACCACTATCAGTAACTTTAATAGCTTTATTCTTTTACACTGAGTGCAAAAGTATTGGCACCTTAAAAAAAAAAACCTCTATATTGAATTAACCAATATATTTATTGAATTTGTTTGTATAAGTATATATGTAGAGAATATGTGTAAATTTAATATAGAGCATGTGTAAGTGCATATTTAGTATATATTTGCATATTTATGCAAATTTATACATATATACATATATATGTATGTATATGTGTTTCTTCATACATATATACACACATATAAATATACACACACATACATAGACACAAATTTGTTCAATTTGTTAGTCACTCCATTTTCTTTTTTTTTTAAATTAATTTATTAGTTTAGTTTCAGTTAACAAGATTCAATTCTATAGTTCCTTGATTTTCAAATTTCCTTTACTTCCCTCCCCCCTCCCCTCATGACAGCATATAGTACAGTATAGGGTCTGCAAATGCATTCATATTAAACATTATTCCAATTACAAAGGCATATTGTACTAGGTGGGATGAAAGATGGTAAGGAAGAAGTAAAACCAAACAATGAGAAGAACAAGATCATTTAGTTTGCTTCCATCAGGATTCAGGCTCAGTTCTTTCTAGTTATATCTCTGGATGGCGCATTTCTCACTTTCCTGAGTCATTCGGGATTAACTTATATCACTGCATTGCTGAAAAGAGTCCAGTCTGTCATAGTTGGTCGTCACAGATACGGTATGTCTGTAGTCACTCCATTTTCAATTCTCCAATATTCCCCCAGTATTTCAGTTATTATAGCATAGTGGATTTAAATATGGAAATGACAATTTTTCAGATAAGGAACTGAAGCCCAGATTGGTGGAGTGACTTGCCTGTTGATGATCATAAAGCCAGTGAGTTTCTAAAGTGGGATGTGAATGGCAATCTTCTTTAATCCTGATCCAGGGCTCTATCCAGTCTACCACCAAGGATCTCAGCATTTGTTACCTTTCTAAAAAGCAAAGACATTGCAAAGCAGTTGTGCTGACCTAGAATATACAATGGTTCACTTTTCTCATTCTCAGTGGGGATCTTCAGGTGACAGGAAGTGGCCATTGTCCATACAGCACTGCCCAGAAGGCTGTTGGCAAGGACAATTTCACCCTTATTCCTGAAGGAGTGAATGGGATTGAGGAGAGAATGACCGTTGTCTGGGACAAGGCCGTTGTGAGTAATCTCCAAGTTTCCTATTGATGAGCATCAGATAGGTCATCACATTTGGTCAAGATTAAGATGTTATGTGTTGTTTATTTGGGGCACTTCTCTTCAAGAGTTTCAGTAACATGGTTTCTCCTGGAGTAGATAACTTGAGATCCTTATCCTTGTTATAATAGCTTAGGAATCTGCCATAAGTGTAAAAGAGCTGGAGATAACCTTTAAAATAATAAATAACCTTTAAAAAAAGATAGCCTTAAAAAATCACAATACTGCCTAATGCCATTAATTAGCTCTGCAGAAATATGTTGTTAGGTGAAACAACCTTATAGAGGTAATCGATTGCATAAGAATAAGTAGAGTGACTCTAAAATAGTTAATATTTCTGTAGTTCCAATGCTAGCGTGGCTTTCTGATGTACATTTCACATGAAATTATTTGAACAATGTTAGCTGTCAGAATTCACTGGATTTTGGTGGTATTATGGTGAGATTTGGCCCTATGCTGTGATGTGATGACAGTACAACAGGAACTTAGTTATGCTACATTGAACTTTGTGATATTGTAGTAGGTTTTGGTTTTAATGTATTAATGGCATTCTTGTAAAATAGGTTTACGAAAAAATAAACCAAACAATGGTTTGATTGAAGCAATAGCAAGCATCATTTTGCTAACATGTCCATATAGCTTTAAGATAAGACATTGGTATAGAACACAGGGGACTTTGTAATTCTTTGGGTTTAGTTTTGGACCTCTAGATACATAATAGAGATAGGGACTGAACCTGAGATTTAACTGGTATAGGGAACTCTCAGGTGAGAAAACTCCCTCTACCAATGCAGTATCACTCTCATTTGCTACTTTTAGTCTGAGAAAGTTGCCTAGAGCACCCGGAAGTTAATCGACTTGCCCAGGGTGACAGCATGTGGCAAAGATGTGGCAAGATGGAACTTAAAGCCAGGTTTCCTGGGCTCCAGCTCTCTTCATTCACACTATGCTTTTTCTCATTTACTATAATATATATTAATGTATAATAACATTCATTTAACACTATAATTTTTAAAGGATTTTTTCCTAATTTCATTTAATCTTCAGAATAGCTCTGTAGAGTTGGTAGAACAGGTGGCATCATTCTCATCATACAGATATTATCTCTGAGAGGTCAGACAACAGCCTAAATCTACAAGCTTCTGTTTGAATGATCTTACCATTGTGGCTCACGAATTACCAGATGCTTTTGTTTACTTTCATCTTCCTAAGCTGCTGTTCTTTCCAGAGCAGTGAGAAGCAGTCTGGATAGAAAGCTAATCCTGGAGTCAGGGAAACTTGGGTCCAGTTCTAACTTCTATTATATACCAGCTGGTTTTCCCTTTGCAAGTCACTTAATTCAGGAGCTTTCTAAGACAATAAGACAATGTTGATTTGCAGTAGGGGAGGAAGTTCTTGATTGAATGCTTACTATTATATGGGTGAAATCATAAGTCTGGCTAAAAAAATTTTAAAAGCTGCTATGGTCCAGATGATTTCCTCTTAAGAAACCTCCTGGGTGTTGAGTCTTCTTCCACCAATGAAAATCAGCAACTTGGAGCCTGGACATGGAGGGAACTCCCAGTGGTCAAGGTTCCTGATGTACATTGTGATATTTAACACATAACTGAAGCCATTGTAGAATGGGCCAATCTGATCTCAAAAACATGCTCTTAGGGTAATGGAGCAGAGTCTCAACAAACAGTATATTATAAATGCGTTGATGCTCTCTCTGTAAGACCTTCTCATCACAGGTCCAGACCCATCCTTTACTGCCCCCAGGATATGAAAGGGTATTATCAAGCGCTTTCATAAGACACCAGATCTTGGGAAACACCATAGAGATAAAAAAGAGCTCTCTACCACTGACTTCTTGCTGCTTGTACATGAGGGAAAATTGTAATCAGAAATCCGTACCATGCGGTCCTGCTCTAACCATGCCTATGACATTCACCCGAGTCTTATTCTTTCTCTGAAAGGAGTTCAAACCACCAAAAGACAAAAAAAGAATAAATCACTCTACCAGAAAAAAAATTATTGACTCTGGTAGCAGCCTTCCTCTTCAGTAAATTCCGTTACACACTAAATTCACCTGTACACCCAACCACATAATAGTGTCTTATTGTTCAAGCGCTGACTTAGCTCATACTTTTTAGAGATGCCTTCTAGCAGGGTTGTGGTGTTGCTTTCTTTTATGTCAACAATGCTAACACATTGCATTTGAATAATTAATAAAATGATTGGAGAAACAACACAGCAGCTCCAATGAAGGCAATTTGTGCTGCATGATGGAGGAAAGAGTTTTGAGTCTATATATTTATATATCTTACCTCATTTCATCCCCAGAATAATGCTAGGTAATAGGAAGTATAGGTGTTATTATCTGCATCTTACAGTCAATCAACAAACATTTAATAAGTGTCTACAGTGTGTCAGGCACTGTGCTAAGTACTGGGGATACAAAGAGGTAAGAGACAATCCTTGCCTTCAAGGAGCTTGTAGTCTTACAGATATAGTCACCAAAGCTCAGAAAGAGGAAAACATTTACTTTGAGTAATTATCAGAGACAGTAGTGCATTATTAAACTCATTTTACCCAGGAGAAAACTGAAGGTCAGAGATGGGACAATGCCTTGCCTTAGGACACACAGCTAGAAAGTAGATGTGAGACTCAAAAGCACATCTTTTGATTTCAGAATTCAAAATCCTCTGGGTTATGAGTTCAGTTCAAACACTTGTTTTGACTCCACTGTCCTTGTTCTGTGCATTACCAAGTAGCATCACTCCCTGTTTTGGACCTCAAAAAATATCATTAAAGGTAAATTTTCTTTAGGCCACAGGCAAAATGGATGAGAACCAGTTTGTGGCAGTCACCAGCACCAATGCAGCCAAAATATTTAACCTGTATCCAAGAAAGGGAAGAATCGCTGTGGGCTCTGATGCTGATGTGGTGATCTGGGATCCTGACAAAATGAAGACTATCACTGCTAAGAATCACAAATCGGTGAGTGTGCTCCTTCTGATTCAGAGCAATTAGATGTTTTTATGATAAAAGCAAAAATTTCCTCCTAAAATAATTCACAAGATGTTAAGGTCAGATGGCCAGCACATTAGTGAAATCAAGAAAGAACAACATTTCTCCCCATGTTTAAACAATAGCTTACATTTCATTTGCAATTTAAGATTTACAAAGAATCCTCACAGTAAATCTATGGGGTAGGTAGAGTGAGACTTAGAGGCCCCATTTTATAAATGCAGGTACTGAAGCCCACAGTCTTTAAGACCCAAGATTATCTGGCTACTAGGTGTCAAAACAAGGATGAGAATCCCTTCCTTCTGACCTGAAATCCAAAGCTTTGTTGACACACTGCCTCTCCGTTGTGGGGATAATTTTTAGCTGCTTTGATTTTCATACTATTTCTGGACTAGTAGAGCCAATGTATTCCTACATTATACAAATCTGATTGTCTCTTATTTTGAAGGTTCAGACAAATGTGGGTCTCAGATACAGAAACTAGAAAGAAGTTGTAACCTGTGTGCCAAATTGGAGTGTTTTGACACCTTTACCCACTAGCAGTCCTGAATTTACTTACCTTTCAAGACCAGAAAGGGGTGCGGGGGAGGGAATGAGTTCTGTATTTTCTTAGATAAATAAGCAAAAAAATACCCTTCACTTTTCTCTATTTTTAGTGTTAATTTAGTGTTAATTCTTATTATTAAAGGGCATGTTCTCTTTGTTGTTGGTCAGGACTTTATATTCAAAAGATCTGATTTCATTAGCATGAGTGCCCCCTCAGCTAATGGAGCCCACATCCTTCCTATGTCTTGGTTTCTTGAGTTGTGGCCAACTTTCATATGTGGAAATATAAAAGAACTTGGCTAATGACAGAAGTTTTGCTTTCTATTGATCAAGCCAAATCATTAATAGATTAGTGTTTATTTACAGGAAGAAAAAAACCAAAATATATACTTGAGGACTAGGCTTGGTCAACTCATTTTCCTGTGGACTTCCTCCCTTATTTGCATTGTTTTGCATCAATGATGTTTCCTGTTAGCATAAGAAAATTGAAGCTTTGCCAATGCAAATGTTTGAAACACACTTAAAATAGTAGAAGTAGGAAGCCTTTCTCTGATAAGTACCTCTTGTAGTATGGAGGTGATTCTAGGTTTTTGGAGGTCATGTCATAAGCTCTTGGAAGGTTCTGCCAAGCTGGAAAGGCCTCATGTATGGGTCTAGTGGTAGACTCAAGTTATGCTACCAAGGACCTGTCTAGATACACATAGAGAGGCTCAACAGAGGGTTGGACACCCAGTGATGATTTATTTTGGCCACAACAACTCATGAAGACTTGTTTCCTAAGATGTAGATGGGTTGAATTCTATTTTAGTGAAGCCATTACTTCTATATTGAAGTGATCATGAATATTTTGAAGTCTAGAGGCCTATCATTCAGTGCTATTCTAAGACTGCTACCTGGAAGAGAAAGATTTTTTAAAGACAGTTTAAAAAAGGGATGTTGTGATGAGGGGCAGTTATAAGGAAGAAAATCTTACAAGTAAGGGAGAGATAAGGAATAATGTTATTAACAATGTTGAAAACCATCAAATCCAGGTCAAGAGATTCTTGGATCTTGTCTGGGAGGCTGTTAAAAATCTATTACTCATCTTTTTTAAACATTTAGGGTGTTGAGTACAACATATTTGAAGGAATGGAATGCCATGGATCCCCACTGGTGGTCATTAGCCAAGGGAAGATTGTATTTGAGGATGGAAATCTACACGTAAATAAGGGTATGGGCCGCTTCATACCTCGCAAGCCTTTCCCAGAATACCTCTACCAGCGTGTCAAAATAAGGAATAAGGTCAGTTTATAAGGAATCTTTGGGTTAAGAATTTGGGGTTTGTTCAGCATGGATTGAATGGGTCCCAGAATTCTTCCACTGGAGTGGAGGCCAAAGGATTAGTAGTGGATATTTCAGGAGAGATTAGGGTTGTGAGAAGATATTATATGTGATTCCTTTCAGCTTCCCTTACACATTTATTAAATTCCTTCTACTTAAAAGGTCTTGGGTGATTTGAAGATGAAAAAAAAAAGACATGGCTTCTGCCCTCAAGGAACTTAAAATCTATTAGAGAGTATATGACCTGAATGAATAAGAAGTATACTAGGTACAATGTAGTAGGAATAAAAGAGAGATTCAAAGAAAGGGCTTTAGGAAATATTGAAGAAAGAGATCATAGAATCATAGATCCAGAACTACAAAGGACCTCAGATGTCATCAAGTCCAGTTGAAAAAGTTGAAGCCCAGGAAAGTCCCTGGATCTTGGCTATAGCACTAGAAGGAATCTTAGAAGGCAGCTAGTCCAAACCCTTCATTATGTAAATCAGGAGACTGAGACATAGGGAAGCAAAGTGGCTAACCCAAGGTTGTACAAGTAGTAAACATCAAAAGTGGAATATGAATCCAGGTCTTTTGTTTCCAGAGTTTGTGATCTTTCCACTGTACTAGATTCAGGCTACATCAAGTCAACCAAGGTGTGTGTGTGTGTGTGTGTGTGTGTGTATTTGGTGGGTGGGGCAGAGGAATGGGAGATAATGGGGGAGAAATGGAAGGATGAGCTGGCCCTTGAAGGAAGAGGATTTCAGCTGGTACTTTAGCTTCTATTAGTATGGTATCTGTTGGTATATGTACATTATATATTTCATTTACATGGGAGAGTTTCTATTCTTATTTCAACCCCTCCTCCATTTCCGTAAACTCTAAATTAATTTCAAATCATAGAGAAAGAGAGTTTCAGAGCTGGATGGGACCTCAGGGGTCAGCTAGACCAATTTGAAACTTGGCAGATATGTCATCTACAGAAGCCATGAGCAATGGCCATAAAATCTCTATCTAAAGACTGATGGAGCCACTGTCTCTTGGCAGCTATTCCACTTTTGGGTAGCTTCAATTCTTAAAAAGTATTTTTGTTACATGGAACCAACAATATCTGGTTCTTTACCCATTCATCTGGTGATTAATACAGTGTCTGATATATAGTAGTGCTTAGTACATGTTTGTTGATTGACTGATTTGTCCTCATTTTACTTTGTGGTGCCAACTGAAACAACTCTAATTCCTTTTCTACATATGAGTCCTTCAAATATTTGAAGATGGCCATCATTCCTCTCATTCTCAGTCTTACCCAAGTCACATTTCTGGCTTTGACACACTCAGTTGCTTCCCTGGATCCTCATTTATCATGACTTCCAGGCCTCATTATGTTGGCTCTTTCTTCATGGTCATTTTTGCTTCATCTTTCCCCGGTCTTGTCCAATTGGCTCTCAACATTTTTTTTTGGTAATAGTGTATCTATTTTTATGTATAAATATATTAATTAATCATTATTATGTTAATAAAATAAACAGTTTATTAACTTGCTTATCATTTTACTTATTTATTAATCATTTACTTGTTTATTATTTAACTATTTGTTAAATTATCTAATAAATATATTATTGATTATTATATTAATAAAGTAACATTTTATTCATTCAAAAATATTTATTGGGCATCTACTATGTGAAAATTCCTGTGTTGGGTGCTGGGAACAAATATTAAAAATGATGAGGGTTTCTGTCCCCAAAGATCATATGCATAATATGTCATATGATATTATTATTATTATATTATATATTATATAATAATACAAAAGTGAATTTGAAACATGGCAAAGTGTGAGAGAAGCAAAGAGAGAATCCCAGACAAAGTATTATAGGAATCACTTTTAAGTGGGGAGGATCAGGGAGGTTTCATGTAGGAAATGAAACTTAAGAAAAAGCCTTGAAGATAAAGAATTATTTCAACTGGAGGAGAGAAGGAGTGAATATACTCTTGGCATCAGGGATGGCATATATGAAATGAGGATGGCATTAAAGGGCAGGGTGGTATCAAATGATAATGAATGTCCCAGTTAGACTGGAGCATAGAGGTGCCGAAGTGGAATAAGATGGAAAAAGGCTAAAAAATGACTAATGATAATAACTAAAATAGTTCAAGCTAAATTGTATAGGATATTGAATGGTGGAATAAGGAGTTTGTATATATTAATCATATTATATTAATTATATTATATTATATTACATCAATCATATTCTATTATATTTATTATATTCTATTATTTTTATTAAATTATATTTGTTAATTATATCATATATCAATCCTATCCTATCATATCATGTCATGTTATGTTATATCATGTTATATATTATTTTATGTTCAACTTATTTTTATGTTATATTATATTATATACTATATGCATATCTATGTCTCTGTGTTTTTATCTATCTTTATATATTAGACTTGTAAGGGACCTTAGAGGTCATCTAGTCCAATCCAGTCATTTTAAAAATGAGGAAACTGTGGCCCAAGGAGTATACATGACTTGAGTAAACTTATACAAATAGTAATTAGTAGGAAAGATGGTATTTGGACCGAGGTTCTCTGATTAGTAATGAGGGACCACTTAAAACTTTTGAGCAGGGAAGTGGAATGGTCAGAGCAGTAAAACGGTGATTGCATTGATAGCCGTTTGAAGAAGAGAGAGAAAACCCATAGACAGGAATACCAGTTAGGAGGCTGTTATTATAATCTAGATGAGAAGTGATAAGGGTCTAAGCCTTGGTGTTGTTAGGGACAGTGGAGAGGAAGAAGAAAGTGTGAAGAATGTTTAGGTTTAACTGACAGATTCCACAATTTATTGAATGTGGAGGATGAGGGAAAGGGAAGATAAAAGTCCAAGTGTGAAATGGAAATTCATTTAGACACTAAATCACCTTTCTTTTACATGGTTTAGGTCGGTGCTTTGCAAGGAGTTTCAAGAGGAATGTATGATGGGCCAGTCTATGATGTTCCAGCTACACCAAAATATGCAACTCCTGCTCCTTCTGCCAAATCCTCTCCTTCCAAACACCAGCCTCCACCAATCAGGAACCTCCATCAGTCCAATTTCAGTTTATCAGGTAAGGGATGGGACAAGTAGTCCCACCCTAGGAACCTCCAATAGGGAAAGTTGGCCAGCTTTCTCTCCTAAATAAGAGCAAGATAGAGGTTATG
Organism: Gymnobelideus leadbeateri; assembly: GCA_011680675.1. Classification (NCBI taxonomy): domain Eukaryota; kingdom Metazoa; phylum Chordata; class Mammalia; order Diprotodontia; family Petauridae; genus Gymnobelideus; species Gymnobelideus leadbeateri. The sequence goes on from WOXC01001127.1 coordinate 162,633, forward strand.
GAGCAGGGAAGAAATTTTATCTACAAGTGGGAAGTAATGGAAAGTAATTCAGATCATGTTGCCAAAAATAGAGATAGATAGATAGATAGATAGATAGATAGATAGATAGATAGATATTTTACATTTTTTTGAGAGGCAATCTGGGTTAAGTGACTTTCTGGGTCACACAGTAAATATCTGAGACTAGATTTTAATTTAGGTCCTCCTGATTTCAGGGCCAGTATTCTATCCATTGTACCACCTAACTGTCCCCACCAAAAATATTACAGAGGCCCTTTGAGGAGTTATAAGATGCTGATGGTTCAGGAATTCATACTTGTTTTGGTGATTATTGTGGGTGTGCCCTTCATTAACATATTCCTTAATAGACAGGCCTCAGGATTTGCTCCAATCAAAAAGGTTTCTCCCTGGAAGGCCAGCCTTCTGCTGCTGAGACTAGACACTAAGTTGGCCTGGTCTCCAGAAGAAAGACCCATAGTACATTACTGGACTCATACTCAATGCCTTTATGTCTTGATTGGACCTGCCATAGTTTGCAGGTCTTTGATAAATGGTCAGGAGTCAAGGACACTTCCTGATATTGATAAAGAATCAGAGAACTTTCATGGAGAAAGACACTACTTTAGGTAGTTTTACTGGTCTATTGGCCTATTGGCCTTTGAAATGCCTGTTTTGGTAGAAACCTGGATTAGTCTTCTTGTTTAAAATACAGATTTTAGGTAATTCATTGTAATCACTGGAAGAGATAGTGAAACAAAACTAGTAAGAAATAGTCTGAGTAGAATTCAAAGTGAATTGATTCTGATTAATCTGCAGTTATCCTTTATCATAGAATTCTATGTGTCAGAGGCAGGACTTAAAACTTAGTTTTCCTGGCTCTAAGGTCAACTTTCCATATGTAGTACTATGTTATTCTGCTTCTTACAAAATTCTTCCCTTACAATAGTGCATGGGGAGTATATAAATTATTTATCTTATTTTGTAAGTAAGGAAACTGTATAAGATGTTAAAAAAGGATTTTTCCCCTAGCCATGAAACTAGCAAGCCTTGGAGGTAAAATTTGAACTCACATCTCCTAACTTTTGCTCCAGATTTATTTCCACTATAGCACACTGAGTCAGGCATGCTACATTATTAAACTTTGGATCTTCTCTTCCATTTTGTAACTGCAAATTTCTCTACATTTTCTTCTTACTCAAGAAAAACTCCCTGAAGTGAACAAAGGCTATTACCATTTCAGGATGTGCCCTGCCCTGAAGTCAAACCCACTTTAATTCTTTCTCCATCTTTGGGATGCTAGAACTTGACTGGGTCATTTTTTCTCTTCCAGGGGCCCAGATAGATGACAACAACCCTCGCCGCACTGGCCATCGCATTGTGGCACCTCCTGGGGGCCGCTCCAATATCACCAGCCTTGGTTGAACCCTGAAGACGAATGGGTGGCCTAGAATGAAGGATTGCAGGAATTGTATCCATCCCCTTTTATGTCAGTGTTATTGCAATCCACAGTTTTATTTGGTACTAATGGGAAAAAAGAATGGTGTTTTTGGGATTGGTTCCCTCCTCCCTTTTTCTTTTTGGTATAGGAAGAAGTGATAATAGTGTGGTGTATTTGCTTGGAACTACTTGCCTCCTCAACATTGTGTTTCCATCCCATAGTCACCTCAAAGCATGGTGCACCTGCTGCTCCTTTAGTGAGTCCAGGTTTTAGCTTTGTCCTCGTACCTGAATGATGATGGTTCCTCTGCACCCTGTAGTTGTACTAAGATAGTGAATGCATGTTACTGAATTATTTATGCCAGTCTGTGAGTGAGTCCCATAGAACACATTGCCAATGATTGACCTAGACACAACACCATGACTAAATGCCCTTACTTGATACATTGGAGTGCTCTTCAAAGGAAAAATCCCCCTCCTCCTCACATACACAAACACACACAGAGACACACACACTGTTCCAGTATAAACCCAACTAGGTGGTTCCAAAAACAGTCTTGTTGATGCTATTCAGTAAGGTAGCTTTAACAGCAGCTCCTGTCAATACTGTCCATCAAAGATACTCCAAGAATAGTTCCTGTTGACATTGCCCAGTAAGACCAATCCCCTTTTCTCAGTTATGAAGGGATATCCATGTCTTGTATCAGAAAACCTGGTCTCTGTCACAACTGTACCTCCCCATAATGTACATTTTAGTCTGTTTTCATTGTGTCAGCTTTTGAGTTCATGTGGAGCCAAGGATTATACACGGAAAGGCTGCTCCCCAGTATACCATTCAGGGCTGTGTCCCATGAGGCAGCGGCACTCTGGGTTTGCATGGGTTTTTGGGTACCTACGAGACGGCTGAAATGGCAGTCTGATTTTTAAAGTTTTGTACAAAGTTTTCTTTTGAAATCACACACATTTTTACTTACTGACGCTGTCCCAGACTGACTTGTTGTGGCTCTTAGTTCTGAATTCAAAGCTTGTGAAATAAACAAAATTAACTGATCTGTGAACCAGATTGTGGATTTTTTCTTCTTCCCTATAATTGTATGCTTCATGGTCACAGTCCTGTAACTTTGAACTCCTCAGCATAATTCAGGATAACTTTTTGGCCCTGCTTTATATTTGCTTTCAAAGGGAAGAAGCAGACACAAACATTGAAAGTGGAGCTGTCCAACAACAAACTTCAGCTATGATAGAATGCTTAAAATGTCTAGGTGGCACATTGGATAGAACACTGGGCTTGGAATCAGGAAGACTCATCTTCATGAATTTAAATCCTATTTCAGACACTTACTAGCTGTGTGACCCTGAGCAAGTCACTTAATCCTGTTTGCCTCAGTTTTCTAATCTGTAAAATGAACTGGAGAAGGAAATGGCAAACCACTCCAGCATCTCTGCCAAGAAAACCCCAAAATGGGGTCACAAAGAGTCAGGCATGACTGAAACAGCTCAACAACAACAAAGAATATATAGAATAAATGGGTAAGGGAAGGGAATAAGCATTTATAAAGTGTCTATAATGTGTCAGTTTTTTTTTAATTCCCAAGTTTCTCCTTGATTATAATGAAGACAAACATAACTCTAAAAGCACTATAACAACAACAACAACAACAACAACAATAACTGATTTCATGTTCAAGATTTTTTTTTAGGTACTGGGGAGATACAAAGTTTAGATAAAACATGGATCCCAGCTCTCAAAGAGCACACAGTCTAATGGAGGAGATGACCATAAACAAATATAATAATATTTTAATTTCCTCCTTATTGTTCTGTTAGGGAGACCAACACAGATACGAGATTTTGGCACCATAGAAGTCTCAGGAGCCTATAGCTTCTTAAAATAAAAACGTCCTAAGGTGTGTCTTGCTTCACTAAAATTTTCTGATGCCTCATCATGGCAGTTCACATTTTTGTAATAGTTATGAAGTTCTTTTCCCACAACAATCCATTGGCGTGGGTAGCGAAAGGGTTCTTATTGCTAATTTACATATGAGGAAACAGGCAGCTAGATGATGCAGTGTATAGAAAATCTGTGTGGAATCAGGTGGATCTGAGCTCAAATTCTGCCTCAGAAACTTACAAGCTGTGTGACTCTGGGCAAGTCACTTAACTGTGATTGCCTCTCCAAAACAAACAACCCTGCCAACCCCACCCCCAAACCAAATACATATGAGAACACCAGAGAACTGACTTGCCCAATATGGCAGAATGTTAATGACAGAACTGCCACTCAAACTCTTTATTCCAGATTGGTGCTCTTTCCCTGGCACCATTATCCTTCTCCATAAATAGGGTATGATATATAAATAAAGGAGTTTTTAAAATGCCATAGGAGTTCAGAACTTTCTACTAAGCAGAGATAGGAAAGGATTTAGACAGGAAGGCAGATCATTAAATGCTCCATTTGAGTTAGACTTGAAGGACGAATAAGATTCAAATTTAAATGAACCAAACAGCTATGATCCTCTGATCCCTTCTGGGAGGAGAGAGTGGGGCTGATGACTTTGCACAGCCCTGATTCACTTAAATCCAATTCACTCATCAAGACATCATCCTCCTGATATCATTGGTCCTCTTCAAGAATGAAGGATGAACCACAATGATCCCTTCCCTTCTGTTAAGTGGGCTTATGTGGAAGGAAAATGAATTATAAAGGCCTTGAATTAGTACCTCAAGGAACTCATTCCCTTCTTTCATATTATGTATCTATAACCACAATAATACTAATGTTGTTTGTTGTTTATCCTTCATTCTCAAAAAGGACCAATGACCGCAAAGAGGTCTTGAGTTATGCATGGATTGGATTTAAGTGAGACAGGGTTGTGCAAAGTCATTAGCCTGTCTCCTCCAGAATCTTTGAAATACTGGGGTAAGACAAAGGTCAAGATAACTGGAAATGGCCCAGGGTGCAGTGGGTGACCTTGGAATTTCTAAATTAATTCTTTCCTACATCTCAGTTTGACCATTCAATGACCAAGAGTTGGGCTTGGAAATAAAGTAGATACCCATCAAATGGCATATTATAGGTAAAGTGTATAGCACTACTTAATTAATGAAGATTTCACATTTCTGAGAGCTCCCTAGCATAAGCATTAGAATTGCCATTTTCAGAGGATAAACTTGAAGCCCAGAGAGTATGTGACTTGGCTGTGGTCACACAGCTAGAAACTAAGCATGAACTTTAACTGAACTTGAACTCAGACTTTTTGTCTACAGAGACACCTTGTTTACCTGGCTTCATTTTTTTTTAACTTTTCATTAGTTAATTCGTTTTTTAGTTTTCAACGTTCACTTCCACAAGATTTTTGAGTTCCAAATTTTCTCCCCATCTTTCCTCTCCACCCACCCCAAGGTGCTATGGATTCTAATTATCCCTTCCCCAAATCTGCTCCCCTTTTTATCATTCTATCAACCCCCTTCTCATCTCCTTCTCTTTTATTTTTCTGTAGAGTAAGATAGATTCCTATACCCCATTGCCTGTATATCTTATTTTGTCTAACTGGCTTCATTGAGGAATGAGGTGCAACCTGATTAAGCCTTACACTTTTAAGTCCCAAACTATCAAGTATACGTGTATACATGTAAAGTATCTATTTCTATAGTAAATGTTCTTAAAATATATTACACATTCTTAGTGACTTTAATGATCACTCTTGCCTTCTCTAGATGATCACAAACTATTTCTTTAATAATACATTCTAGGATGTATCAGTCTCACAGGGTAGTTGTAAGGAAAATAGTTTACATGTATTGTGGTTCTTTATAAACATGTTCTTAAAAATCTTGATTAATTAACTTAAATAGCCATATTTGTAATTTAATCAATCATATTTAATAATCAATTTTATTAATAAAATTTGCTCTTCTGTGCATAAAAATTATAACCTTTAGTACATTAAATTTGTAACATCTCATGGCTGCTCAGAATCTATCCCCACCCCACCCCCATTCTGGTTCTCAGCTATGCTCTAAATAGAATTACGGATTATATAATGATGGAGCTGGAGGGGAACTTTGAATATACAATATTAGAGTTGGCAGGGACCTTAAAATATAAAACATGTAATGTCAGAGCTAGATGAGACTTTAGGATTCATAATATCAAATGTTAGAACAGGAAAGGAACTCGACCTATTTTTATGTCTAACAATCATCTGAAATACAAACATTTAGATATACATATAACATACATATATGTATGTATATATATATGTATGTACATATATCTATACATCCATGAAATTGTGTTATACATCATGTTTTTAAGTTTTTATATTAAATTTCAGATGGTAACAATATTATGTTTGTATCTTTTATTCTATATTTTTATTCTATATTTTATTCTATATTTTATTTTTATTCTATATTTTAATTTTTTTATTAATTACCCCCTTTTTTTTATTACCACACACTATCCCCCACACCTTCGAAAGAGAAGCTCTCCCTATAACATTAGTTATATATATGAAAATGTCTCAGGTTGTCCATTCCATCACCTTTTGGCCAAGAGGTGGTCAGTGTAGTAGGAGAAACACTTACTAGAAATAAAAAGACTGGCAGGTCCCTGCCACATAAACTAATTTTCCTTTCCCCTCAAGACAGAAATAAAACCATTCTGGAAATTTAACGGAGTTAGACGAGACTAAAGCTTAAACGATACAGTTTTCCATTGGTCTGAACTGTGGTCTCCAAAATCTTTTGATCACCTATCTTACAACGAAAATGTTTTGAGCTTACATTCAAAATACGCAGATATTTACTTATTTGTAAATTATCTACGAACAATCTCCACCCTACCAGGAACTAAGTAATTGCCTCCTTAACACCTTCACAGCCAACAGGTGAGCCTGTTGACTTATCTAGCTGGAGTAACCCAGAACATTATTCCACTTCCTGTATTCTCTTGGCCATAGTCTTACTCCCCCACTATCTCCACCATATGTTAGTCAGAAACTTTACCTTTCCTCTTTCCAGCACCACTTTGTAACTTTTATAGTTATTAGAATATAAGCACTTTGAGGAAAGGGATTCTTTTATTTGCTTTTTATAAGTAACCCAAGCACATAGCACAGTACTTGGCACATAGTTAATGCTTAATAAACTATTTATTTCTGCCTATCTGACTATCTATCTATCATCTATCTATTTTAAATGTACACAAAAGTAGAACCTAACAGAAATACAATTTATTAGAAATAGAACAATAAATATAGAACTATAAAACATAACTTATATAAACTTATGCAAAAATAGAATTAAAATTGTGAGATAAAGATGAAATCAAATTTAGTTTTAGAGTCAATAGAGAGACACTGGAGTTTGTTGAATGGGGAGAGTACAGTCAGAACTATGCTCTGGGAAAATCTCTTTGATAGATGTGTACAGATGACTTAGCGCAAAAAAAAAAAAATACCTTAGAGGCTATTGCAATAGTCTAGGTTAGAATTGATGAGGGCCAAAATGATGGTGTTGACTGTCTGAGTAGAGAGAACTAGAGAGACAGATCTAAGAGATTCTATGGAGGCCTCCCAGACAATCAAGTTACAGGTATCTTTGAAGAAGAATTTATAAAGACACAAATGGAATTCAGACATAGATGACTAGAATGTGTTGTCATCCTGTCATCTCAGAAAGCGAAGTTTTCCAGCAGTCCTTGAATTTTTGGGATAAGAGGAATGGAAAACTGGGAAGAGGAAGGCTTAAAAGGATGAGTTGATAGGTGTTATGATAGTTTCAACCATGGAATCAGAAGCCCCAGACCTGGAATTGATAGAAATAGAAGAGGCGGGGGGGGGGGGGTAGGTGGTGCAGTGAATAGAGCACCGGCCCTGGAGTCAAGAGGACCTGAGTTCAAATTCAGCCTCAGACACTTAACACACAAAAAAACTAGCAGTGTGATCTTGGGCGAGTCACTTAACCCCAACTGCCCTCCAAAAAGGGGAAAAAATAAAAGTAAAAATAAAAAAATAGAAATAGAACAGAAATCCAAGGTTGTTGGTAAGTTTATCACACCAAGTATGATGGTGTGAAGGAGCTGCTGACAGTGGGACAAAAACATCAGAAGCAGTGTACAGGACCATTTCCCAAGGAATAACAGAAGACAGGAAAAGTCTTGCAATGTTTAGCAATTGGATTCAGTTCTAGTGGCTAACCAAGGTGAAACAGATCTCAATGATCAATAACAGAAGCATGAAAAACTTAAGAAGAAATTGCAAATCTTGTGGAAGAGCAAAGATTTCCATTTCCTGAAGGACTGTAATTGTGAATGCAAAGGATTTCTTGGCTGTTTCCCTGACGTCATTGGTGCTCACAAGGGAACAGTAGAAAAGGTGAAAGTGATAAATTGGTCACAACCAGTAAAACTACCCCCCAGGAAAAACAAAACACGGTGCAGTGTGTATGCATAACGGCTTATGCATTACAAGCAGAAATGAATCACCTTCACAGTAACCGGATATGTGACCATAACCGTGTCATCTGTCTGAAGCAACAGGTATGGTTTTATGACAGGATCACAGAAAAGCTGAGGCAGGCCCTCAGTTGCTTTTGGGTGATGTAGGCCAGAGCAAAGAGGGGCCTGAAGAAAACTCTGAAGTGCTTCTTTTTGAGTTGGGGCAATGCAATTTAAAGTTTGTTTTCTGTTTTTTCTACTTTCACCATCCCCACAAAAAAATCCAAAAAATAACTGAGTTGAAGAAAAAAAAGAATCCACAAAATTAAGATGTTTACTTTATTAACCAGCCTGAAAGCATCATTTATGATTCGGCCACTAATTGGATTTCTGAGGGTTAAGAAAAGAGAACGGAGAGGAGGAGGGGGAGAAAATTTGAAACTCAAGGGACTATGGAACTGACTATTGTAAACTAAAAATAAACAAATAAATTTTAAAAAAGAAAAGAGAAGAGGATCAAAGGTGATGCAGAAGCTGTGGACCTTGGTCCTAGAAGGATGGTGACACCCTCAACAGTGATAGGGACCTTTGGGAAAATCGTGAGTTTGTTGGTAGAGAGAAAGGTAATGTAGATGAGATTTGTGGTGCAGATTAAAAGTCGTCTACACCTACTCATCCCTTGAGATCCAGTATTTTCCACTCAAAACATGAGTGGTCTCGTTCATCAGTCACTGCCCTAGAGTTCAGGCTCTGCCCTGAGGGATGTGTGCCACCAGATCATCTCAGGGTAGGTAAGTATGCAGGAAGAAGGAGTTTGCCAATAACACGGGTGCAACTGCTGCTATGGGTGGCATAATAGTCGTTAGGTTATGACTATACAAATATCTGGATCCGGAGGAGGGAAGTTAGGATCTGACAAAGTGAATGGTACAGAGTATAGGAGTGGGTTCCATACCATCATCCTTGTAATAGCCAATCATATGGCTTGTCTCCTACCAAAAGAAAAAGAAAAGAGGAAAAAAATAGATCCTTACCTCTAACCTTCAAAAGTCCCATATTCCTTGGAGTCAGTCCAATTTGGAGACCCATGGCTTCAAGCATAAAAGCCCAGGAAAGGAGTGGAGCTCCTCTGGCTTACTTGAAACATCACATCTGTACAGGTAAACATAAACAGGTCAACTCTCCATTGTGGTAATTGTGGAGGCAGGGAAGCTGTGCCCAACTGAATCATTGTCATATATTTGTTGAATATCCTTTCTGTGTTGTTATTATTAAGCTTCATTTTAAAAAATAATATTATATGGCCAGTAGTCTCTCATTTCATTCCAATCCCTAACCTGGACAATAGGCCTACATCGGCCTGTCTCAGAACAGGACACATGGTTCATTCTCAGTCTTCTGAAGTAACAGCTGATCATTACATTGGCTAGAATTCTAAAGTTTTTCAAAGTTATTATCCTTTACATTATTGTAGTCACCATGTAAATCATCTTACTAGTTCTACTCATTTTATTCTGAATCCATTTATGCAAATGTTACCAAGTTTTTGAATTCTTCATAGTCAACATTTTTACTGCACAATAATGCTCCATAAGATTCTTTTTTTTATGACTCACCATTTCCTTTATTGTACAAAATAGTGAATAATCATACCCTGGCTGGGAAAAAAGGGTGGTTTTAGCTTTAAACAAGTCCTTCTGTCCGGAAGCATCTATTTTGAAGGCTTAGGACCAGCAGCTTTAGCCCCAGCATCTTTGGGTTTGGACTCAGCAGGTTTAGCAGCCTTAAAATCAGACTTGGCTGCCTTAGGGTGGGACTTAGTGGCCTTGGGGTCAGACTTGGCGGCTTTAGCATAGGTTTTGGTGGCCTTGGGGCCAGATTTGGTGGCCTTAGGATCTGACTTACTGACCTTGGTGGCAGCCTTAGGGTCAGTGGGCTTGGCAGCCTTGGGGTCAGTGGTTCTGGCAACTTTAGAGTCAGGCTTAGTGATTCTGGAGCCGATCCTAGGACCTGAACGCTTGGTAGCCATCTTTGGGCCAGCATGCCGGGCTCTGGCCTTGGGGATCTTGGGCCTGAGGAGCTTGGCTTTAGAGGTCTTGGTGCTCAGGGCCTTGATGGCCTCTGTTTAGGCCTTGATGGCTTTGGCATTGTCGGCCTGCATCTTCTTCAGCCCCTTCTTGTTGTGTTTCTTGGCAAAGCGCATGTTTCTCAGAAACTTGGGGTCAACCCCTTTCAGAGACTCGTATCTCTGTCACCTAGGTTTCTTGATGCCATTTCTGTGCCATTTTTGCAATTGGTTGTGGGTGGTATGGTTCTTAGACTTAGCCATCTTTACACTGCAGCCTCGTGCACTCCACCGACTGGAAGAGACCAAAGGGAGAGGGAGCACTCCATAAGATTCTTAAAATACATCTTGTTCATTTGAGAATTTCTATTCCAATCCCCATATTTTAAAGAGGAGAAAATTGAAACCCAGAGAAGGTATTGACTTACCCAGTCACACAACTAGGACTTGAACTCAGGTCTCCCTGATGTCAAGTACAAAACTTTATCCACTCCACCATGCAACCTCTCTATCATGCCCAAATCATAATCATTTCTTATCTTTATGTTCAGGAATTAATGCTGATAATTACAGAAAAAAGAAAATCACCCCTGCAGTCAAAGAGCTTACAGGTTAATAATGGAGACATCAGGAAGAGCTGTGTTCAAATACTGTCTCAGACACTTGGTGTCTATAGCTGGGATCCTGGGCAAGACACTTAACTTCTGTTTGCCTCATTTTGGAGATAATATGTATATAGCACTTAACACAATGTCTAGAACATAGTAGACTCGATATAAATGCCAGTTATTTATTATATTATTGTCACTGAACCTCACTTTTCTTGTTTGTGAAATAGAGATAATAATAGCACCCACCTCCCAGGTAAGGATAGAATTTTGAGGATAAAATCAGATAATATTTGTAAAAAAATTAGAAACCCTTAAAGTACTATGTAAATGCTAGATGATGATGATGATGATGACGACGACGACGATGATGAAGACGACAAAGATGATGACGATGATGACGACGACGACGACGATGATAATGATGATGACCACTAAAGAACTTTGCTGTGTTCCTACTTTGTGGGTAACAATGAAGAGAAAAGCTGGACTGGAAGAGAGGAATTCGTGTTTGAGAGTAGTGGTAGACAAGCTTGGATAACTAAGGTGGGGCTTTGAACGTCAAGCTTTTTCTCTTGTTTGGTCTTTATCTTCCAGCATAATAGGAGTCCCATGAAGGTAGAAATTATGTTTTTCCTTTCTCTATTCTCAGTTCTTCACACAATTCCTGGTGCATAATAGATGCTTAATAGATTCTTGTTGATTGATTTTGTGGATAGGCAGATCATATAATTCAAGGATTATCATATTTCCATTTGAAAGGGATCATAGAACCTATCCAATTTCAATCCCATCATTTTAGGATTGAGGAAACCTTAGTCCAAAGAAGTTAGGTGACCTGCCTAAGGTCACAAACTATTAAGGAAGCAGCAGAATCATGATTCAGACACCAGTCCTTTGACACTAGATTCCATCTTTTTCTGTTCTACCATGCATCTCTTGGGATGCTCTAAGGCAGTTTTAGGCAGAAGTCCATCTTTGTCATGAATCCCCTGACTCAACCTCCTTTCTCCCCTTCCTGAGGAAGGAGAAAGCTGGGAAATTTCAGGCATATGAGAGATGGGCATTGTTTTTACATAAGTATTATGGGATGAGTAAGAGGTAAGGGGGTTAGACAGGATAGCTATCTGTAATAGAAATGTGTGAATATGTAATAAAAGTTTCATAAAGATGCTGAACTAAGAGTGATGTGAACAGGCAACATACACAAATAGAAACACTTTGAGTGCAGGGACCCTCTAATAAACATAGAAGGAAAATGATAATATTTACTTTCATTCTATGGGATCATAGCTTTGGGAAGGGGAAGGATCTCACAGGTCATCTAATCAAATCCCCTCATTTTACAAATGAGGAAACTAAAATCTAGGGAAGTTAAATTGCTTATCTAGGGCCATATAGCTAAGAGTCAGATATGAGATTCAATAACAGAGTTAAGATTCAAAATGATGTTGACAGACTAGAATGTTAGGGTGGATCTTAGGGATGAAATTTAATGGATATAAAATCTTACATTTAGATTAAAAAATTTACTTCAAAAATATAAGATGGGTAGGGCATGGATAAATTTCAAGTTATCTGAGGATGATGAGGGGGTGGTGTCTAGTGAACTACAAACACATTAGTCAACAGCTTGTCATGGCAGCCATAAAATCTAATGTGATTTTTCTTATGTTAATAGAAACGTATTGTCCAGGAAGAGGGAGATGATAATCCTTGGTCAATATTCTATTGTAGAATATTTTATATTAAGTTCTGAATGCAATATTTTTAGGAAAGACAATGACAAGCTAAATAATATCTTCAGAAAGAGGATGTTTTGATGGTGAACCACCTCAAAGTTCTGTCATGTTGATTCAAAGAGCTGAGAACTTTTAGTCTGGAAAAGGCAGATTGAGAGTTAGGGGGAATCACTTTATTTTTGTTTTGAAAAATATTTATTTAAACATTATTTTAAAAAAAATATGAGTTCCAAATTCCCTCCCTCTCCCTAGCACCTCCCCACATCCATTGAGAAGGTAAGCAATATGATATCATTTATACATGTAAAATAATGCACAATTTATTTCCATATTAGTCATGTTGCAAAAATAAAAGCAAGAATTGCTGGTGGAGTTGTGAACATATCCAACCATTCTGGAAAGCAATCTGGAACTATGCCCAAAGGGCTGTAAATAATTTCATACCCTTTGACCCAGCAATACCACTTCTAGGGTTATATCCCAAAGAGATGATAGAAGTGTACAAATGTACACTTTTGTACACATATGTACAAAAATATTTATAGCAGCTCTTTTCATGGTAGCAAAGAATTGGAAATTAAAGGGGTGCCCATCAATTGGGGAATGGCTAAACAAGTTGTGGTATATGCATGTAATGGAATATTATTGTGCAATAAGAAATGAGGAGGAGACAGTTTTCATATTTACCTGGAGAGGCTTATACAAACTGATGCTGAGTGAGAAGAGTAGAACCAGGAGAAATCTGTATACAATCACAGACACAACATATGTGTGATGACCAACTATGACAGACTGGACTCTTCTCAGCAATGCAGTGATATAAGTCAATCCTGAAAGACTCATGAAGGAGAGAGATGCCTACGTCCAGAGAAATAACTAGAAAGAACTGAGCTTGAATCCTGATGTAAGAAATCTAATTGATCTTTTTCTTTTCATTGTTTGGTTTTATTTCTTATTTACCATTTTTCATCCCATCTAGTACAATACACCTTTGTAACTTGACCAATGTCTATTGTGAAAGCATTTGCAGATCCTATATTGGACTACATGTTGCCGTGGGGGTTGGGGGGAGGGAGGGAAGGGAAATTTGAAACTCAAGGAACTATGGAACTGAATCTTGTAAACTAAAAATAAACAAGTAAATAAAAAATTAAAATTAAAAAACATAAATAAAAGCAAGAAAAATAAAGTAAAAAATTCAATTTGCATGTGGAGTTTGTCAATTTCTTTTTCTATAGAGGTGCATAGCATTTTTTTATCATAATTCTTCCTGAATTGTTTTGGACCATTGTATTGATCAGGGTAGCTAAATCTTTCATAGTTGATCATTGTTACAATATTCTGCTCATTTGATTTTGCCTTAATTCATAAATATCTTCCTAGGCTTTTCTGAAACCATCTCCCTCATCATTTCTTATAGCACAAGAGTGTTCCATCACAATCATATACCACAGCTTGTTCAGCCATTACCCAACTGATAGGCATTTCCCTCAATTTCTAATTATTTGCCACCATAAAAAATAATTGGCTATAAATATTTTTGCGCATCTGGGTCCTTTTCAGTTTTTATTGATCTCTTTGGGTTAAAGACTTAGTGGTGGTATTGTTGGATCAAAGGCTATCCACAGTTTTATAGCACTTTGGATATAGTTTCATATTGTTCTCCAGGAATGTTTGGAGCAGTTCACAATAAGAACTATCACCTAGAACAGAGGTGTTAAATTCAAAACTGTTGGGGGAACGAGAATAAAATCTAATTGGGAAATAAGTAACAAAATAAAGAAAATTATAATACAACATAGATAACATAATTTATGTTTTTTGAAGTCAATGTGCTGCCTGCAGGGGTCTTTTTCTATTTGAATTTGGCACTACCGACCTAGAACAAAGAGTAGCTCATTTTGCTTAGACCCAGAAGAAAGAAGTTGGATTAATGGGAAGGAGTTGTAGAGATGCGCATACACTATGAACACAAGGAAATGCTTCTTAGCAATTAGAGTTGTCTGAGTAGAACTATTAACAAAAATGTGTGCTGGGGAGTATCTGGCCTGGAGACTCTAAACATTACCACAGGGCATTTTTTGTTCTGGAATCTGTTCCAAACCCTCATATATCACAAGGCCAACTTATAGACATAGGCACATGGGGCACTTTTCTGACTCTAGCTGAGAGAGTTCCTTCTTCTTCAATCTAAAACTGGGACCCAAACAATTATTCTGGTCTTTCATCTCTAGGCAGAATCCAGGTACCCCATACCAAATATGCAGAACTTCTATATCATCAAAGCAAGAGGGCAAGAGATCAGACCATTCTAATGGGAAGATAACATTGAAATAACCCAGTATGTATAAGACATATACAGAGTAAATGGAAAGTTATATGAAAAGGGGAGGCATTAGCACCTGAGAAGATCAGGAGAAGCCTCAGGGAGCAGGTGGCATATGAAAAGAATATTTTTTTAATTAATTTATTAGTTTAGTTTCAGTTAACAAGTTTCAATTCCATAGTTCCTTGATTTTCAAATTTCCTTTACTTCCCTCCCCCCTCCCCACACGACAGCATATAGTCCAGTATATGATCTACAAATGCATTCATATTAGACATTATTCCAATTACAAAGGCGTATTGTACTAGGTGGGATGAAAGATGGTAAGGAAGAAATAAAACCAAACAATGAAAAGAACAAGATCATTTAGTTTGCTTCCTTCAGGATTCAGGTTCAGTATTTTCTAGTTATATCTCTGGATGGCGCATTTCTCACTTTCTTGAGTCTTTCGGGATTAACTTATATCACTGCATTGCTGAAAAGAGTCCAGTCTGTCATAGTTGGTCATCACAGATATGGTATGCCTGTGATTGTATACAGATTTCTTCTGATTCTACTCTTCTCGCTCAGCATCAGTTTGTATAAGTCTCTCCAGGTAATTATGAAATCCGTCACCTCTTCATTTCTTATAGCACAGTAATATTCCATTACATTCATATACCACAACTTGTTTAGCCATTCCCCAATTGGTGGGCACCCCTTCATTTTCCAATTCTTTGCAACCACAAAAAGGGCTGCTAAAAATATTTTTGTACATATGGGTCTTCCTCCCACTTCTATGATCTCTTTGGGATATAACCCTAGAAGTGGTATGGCTGGGTCAAAGGGTATGAAATTATTTATTATCCTTTGGGCATAATTCCAGATTGCTCTCCAGAATGGTTGGATAAATTCACAACTCCACCAGCAATATATTAGTGTTCCAATTTGTCCACATCCTCTCCAGCATTTGTCACTTTCTTGTTTTGTCATCTTAGCCAATCTGACTGGAGGGATGTGGTATCTCAGAGTTGTTTTGATTTGCATTTCTCTGATTAATAGTGATTTAGAGCATTTCTTCATATGCTTATAGATATCTTTAATTTCTTTCTCTGAAAATTTCCTGTTCATATCCTTTGACCACTTATCAATTGGGGAATGACTTGTATTCATATAGATTTGCCTCAGTTCTCTATAAATTTTAGAGATGAGTCCTTATCAGAGACACAAGTTGTAAAAATTCTTTCCCAATTTCCCACCTCCCTCTTGATCTTGGTTACATTGGCTTTGTTTGTACAGAAGCTTTTCAATTTAATGTAATCAAAATTATCCATTTTGCATTTTATAATGCTCTCTAATTCTTGTTTGGTCCTAAAGTTTTCCCCTCTCCACAGATCTGTCAGGTAAACTATTCCTTGCTTTCCCAGATTGCTTACAGTATCATCCTTTACACCTAGATCATGCACCCATTTGGACTTGATTTTGGTATATGGTGTTAGATAATGATCTATACCCAGTTTCTGCCATACTGTATTCCAGTTTTCCCAGAAGTTTTTGTCAAATAGTGCATTCTTATCCCAAAAACTGGGGTCTTTGGGCTTATCGAACAATAGATTGCTATATTCATTAACTGCTGGGTCTCCTGCACCTAATCTATTCCATTGATCCAATACTCTACACCTCTGCCAGTACCAAGCAGTTTTGATGACTGTTGCTGTATAATACAGATTAAGATCTGGCATAGCTAGTCCACCTTCCCTAGCGTTTCTTTTCATTAATTCCCTTGATATTCTAGACCGTTTGTTTTTCCAAATAAATTTTGTTATTATTTTGTCTAACTCTAGAAAGTAGTTTTTTGGTAAATTGATTGGCATGGCACTAAATATATAGTTTAGTTTGGGTAAAATTGTCATTTTTATTATATTAGCTCGACCCAGCCATGAGCAATTGATATTTTTCCAACTATTTAGATCTGCTTTTATTTGTGTGAGAAGTGTTTTGTAGTTGTGATCATATAGATTCTGGGTTTGTTTTGGCAAGTTTTGGCCATTTGGCCATTTGGCCAAATGTTTCATAATGTCTACAGTGACTTTAAATGGGATTTCTTTTTCTATCTCTTGCTGTTGAGATTCATTAGAGATGTACAGGAATGCTGAGGATTTATGTGGGTTTATTTTATATCCTGCAACTTTGCCAAATTTATTTATTGTCTCTAGTAGTTTTTTACTTGATTCTCTAGGATTCTCTAAGTATATCATCATATCATCTGCGAAGAGTGATAGCCTGGTTACTTCTTTACCTAATTTGATTCCTTTGATTTCTTTTTCTTCTCTAATCGCTACTGCTAGTGTTTCTAGTACCAGATTGAATAAGAGGGGTGACAGTGGACACCCTTGTTTCACTCCTGATCTTATTGGAAAGGCTTCTAGTTTATCCCCATTGCATATAATATTTGCTGATGGTTTTAAATAGATGCTATCAACTATTTTGAGGAAGGCTCCATTTATTCCTATACTTTCTAGTGTTTTTAATAGGAATGGGTGTTGTACTTTGTCAAAAGCCTTTTCCGCATCTATTGAGATGATCATATGGTTTCTGTTAGTTTTATTGTTGATGTGCTCAATTATACTGATGGTTTTCCTAATATTAAACCATCCTTGCATTCCTGGAATGAATCCTACATGATCAGAGTGTATTATTTTTGTGATGAGTTGTTGGAGTCTTTTGGCTAATATTTTATTTAGAATTTTTGCATCTAAATTCATGAGGGAAATTGGTCTATAATTTTCTTTCTGTTTTATCTCTTCCTGATTTAGGAATCAGTACCATATTTGTGTCATAGAAAGAGTTTGGTAGGACTCCTTCTTCACTAATTTTCCCAAATAGTTTGTAGAGTATTGAAATCAATTGTTCTTTAAATGTTTGATAGAATTCACTAGTAAACCCATCTGGCCCTGGAGATTTTTTCCTAGGGAGTTCTTTGATGGCTTGTTTGATTTCTTTTTCTGAGATGGGGTTATTTAGGTAATTCACTTCCTCTTCAGTTAATCTGGGCAACTTGTGATTTTGTAAACATTCATCCAGTTCATTAAGATTGTCATATTTATGTGCATACAATTGGGAAAAATAATTCCTCATTATTTTTTTGATTTCCTCTTCATTGGAGGTAGATTCACCCTTTTTATTTTTGATACTCATAATTTGGTTTTCTTCTCTCTTTTTTTCTATCATATTGACTAAGGGTCTATCAATTTTGTTGATTTTTTCATAAAACCAGCTCTTAGTTTTATTTATTAATTCAATGGTTTTCTTAATTTCAATTTTATTAATCTCACCTTTGGTTTTCAATATTTCTAATTTAGTAATTAATTGGGGATTTTCAATTTGTTCTTTTTCTAGCTTTTTCAATTGCATGTCCAATTCATTGACCTCGCTTCTCTCTGCTTTAATTAAGTATGCACTCAGGGATATAAAACTTCCCCTGAGAACTGCCTTTAGTGCATCCCACAAATTTGGTATGTTGTCTCATTATTATCATTCTCTTGAATGAAATTATTGATTGTTTCTATAATTTCTTGTTTGACCCACCAATTTTTTAGGATTAAATTGTTTAATTTCCAATTAGTTTTTAGTCTACCTTTCCATGGCCCTTTATTGCATATAATTTTTATTGCATCATGATCTGAGAATGATGCACTTAATATTTCTGCCTTTCTGCACTGGATTGTGAGGTTTTTATGCCCTAGTACATGGACTATTTTTGAGTATGTACCATGCACTGCTGAGAAGAAAGTAAATTCCTTTTTATCCCCATTCAGTTTTCTCCAGAGATCCATCATATCTAGTCTCTCTAAGATTCTATTCACCTCCTTAACTTCTTTCTTGTTTATTTTGAGGTTAGATTCATCAAGTTCAGAGAGGGGAAGATTAAGGTCCCCCACTAGTATAGTTTTGCTATCTATTTCTTTCTCTAATTTCTTTAACTCCATCTCCTTGCCTGGAAGATTATGCTCAGTTTTGCCGGGTAGTTAATCCTTGGTTGTAGTCCTAGCTCTCTTGCCCTACGAAATATCAAATTCCAGTCCCTCCTCTCTTTTAATGTAGAAACTGCTAGGTCCTGTGTGATCCTAACTGTAGTTCCTCAATATTTGAATTGTTTCTTTTTGGCTGCTTGTAGAATTTTTTCTTTAATCTTGTAGTTCTGGAATTTGGCTACTATATTTCTTGGAGTTTTCAGTTTGGGATCTCTCTCAGGAGGAGTCCAGTGAATTCTGTTGATAGTTATTTTATCTTCTGATTCCAGGACCTCAGGACAGTTTTCTTGGACAATCTCTTGGAGGATGTTGTCTAGGCTGCTTTTTTCATCATGGCTTTCTGGTAGACCAATACTTCTTAGGTTGTCTCTCCTGGATCTATTCTCTAGGTCAGTTATTTTTCCAGTGAGATATTTTACATTTTCTTGCAATTTTTCGATCGTCTTGTTTTGTTTGATTGACTCTTGCTGCATCATAGAATTCTGAGCTTCAATTTGATTGTTTCTAATTTTTATCGAATTACGGTCTTCAGTTATTTTTTGAAGGTCCTTTTTTAGGGAGGTATTTTCTCCAGTTACTTCACTGAGACGTTTTTCCAAGTTGGTCACTGCCTCCCTGATTTGGTCTTTAAAATTTTTCTTAAGCTCCTCCAGGAATGCTATTTGGGCTTGAGACCAGATCATGTTTCCTTCTGTGGTCTCAGGTGTGGGTAGAGAGTCTATCTTGTCCTGTGTGTTTTGTTGTTCTTGCCCTGCATAGTATGCTTGAATAGACTTTTTTGCCTTCCCCTTCTCGACTTCTTTTTTTCCCATTGTGACTTCCTGTTTCTTAGTTTCTCAGGCTATGAGTTTAGGGCCTGATCCTTGACTTTGAATACCTCTGGGTGGCTAGTTTATAGCTAAGTCAGGGAAGTCAATGAGGGATGTAGATGAGTAGGTATGGGTGTGTCTGATCACTTCAGATTTCTGCCTCTATACCCCTGGGCTATAAGTAGGCTTTTGTTGGTAAGGAGAGGTGGGGCTTGTTGGGACCCCACCCTCTCTTCTCTTCAGATTCCTGGCTAACTCAGTTACACCCCTTCTTGGTGATTCTCAAGTCTGGGGCTATTTCCATTAACTTGGGATTTCAATCTGGGTGGGAGACTTATCTTTGGGTTTTCTGCTTCATGAAGGAGGGATGGGAGGATTGGAGCAGCTAGAATTTACTTTGCCATTCCAGCCCCTGTATTATACAGGCAGGCAGTTTCTAAACTTCCAGGCTGGGGGCCGAATGCAGCTAGAGAAGCCGCTCTTTCCACTGAGGGCCCAACTCTCCTCCTACCTGGCTCCAATGATCCTACCCGTCCGAGAGATGACTGTGATTCGTCCTCGGTAAGTCTGCAGGCTGGGGCTTTTGCTCTCTCTGCTGTAGTCTGCTTGTCTGCTCTTAGGTCTGGGCTGTGCAGACCCCATGTGCTCTGCGCTCGACCAGTCCGGACACACTGGGCAACCTCCTGGGCTGGACTCTGCCACATTTTGTCTTCCAGTGGGCTCCATCACTCCGGTTTCCACTCAGATTCACCCTTTGAGCCTTAGTGACCGAGGAGCTCAGCGAGGTTACTGCTTCCTTTCCTCCATCTTTACTGAAGGTTCTCTGAAAAGAATATTGAAGAAAGCCTGGGTGTCCAAGGGGTGTAGGTGAGATAGCAGATCATTGCAAGGGAGCAACACTTGTGAATATGAAACCCCTTTGCAGGGGTGGTCACCCCACCTCCTGAGTAATAAAAATTCTAAAGAATCAGAAAATTAATTTGTTAAATTATTAAAGCCTTTGACACCACTACATAATTCAAGAGATTTGTCATTATCAATGATTATAGAAAACCCAGCAATTTAGGACAAAGCTCTCCTCTCTGGAAGTAGAGTTCCACTGTGGTAAAAAGCTCAAAAGACAAGTAAGTGAGTGGCAACATGAGCAAGCAAAGGAAGGAAAGCAAGCACAGCAATCCAACTTTAGACTCCTTTTTGGGGGGGACAAACAGGATCAAAGCATGGAATGGCAGGAAGACAATGAAGTCAGAACTCCTGCACCAAAAGCGTCCAAGAAAAAAATATGAATTGGTTACAGGTCATGAAGGAGCTCAAGATGGATTTTGAAAACCAAATAAGAGAAGTGGAGGAAAAATTTGGAAGAGAAATGAAAATGAAAGAAAATCATGAAAAGAGATTCAACCACCTGACTGAAGAAAATAACATCTTGGGGTGGCTAGGTGGCACAGTGAATACAGCACTGGCCCTGGAGTCAGGAAGACCTGAGTTCAAATCTGGCCTCAGACACTTAACTCAAAAACTAGCCATGTGACCTTGGGCAAGTCAGTTAACCCCAATTGACCTCCAAAAAAACCTTTAAAAATAGACTAACACGGGGTAGCTAAGTGGCTCAGTGAGTAGAGCGCCGGCCCTGGAGTCAGAAGGACCTGAGTTCGGAGCCAGCCTCAGACACTTAACCCACACAAACAAAAACCTAGCCGTGTGACCTTGGGCAAGTTACTTAACCCCAATTGCCCTAAAAGGGGCGGCTAGGTGGCGCAGTGAGTAAGAGCGCCGGCCTCGGAGTTGGGATGACCCGAGATCAAATCCGGCCTCAAAAAATGAGCACCCACACATAAATAATGACTAGCCGTGTAACCTTGAGCAAGTTACTTAACCCCAATTGCTTGAAAAAAAAAAATAGACTAACTCAAATGGCAAAAGAGGTTCAAAAAAGCCAATGAGGAGAAGAATGCCTTAAAAAGCCAAATTTGCCAGATAGAAAAAGAATCTCAAAAGCTCACTGAAGAGAATTATTCCTTCAGAATTAGATTAGAGTAAATGGAAGCTAGTGACTTTATGAGAAATCAAGATTCTATTAAACAGATCCAAACAAATGAAAAAAATAGATGGCAATGTAAAATATCTCATTGGAAAAACCACTGACCTGGAAAATAGATCCAGAATAGATAATTTAAAAATTATTGGACTACCTGAAAGCCATGATCCAAAACAACCTAGAAATCATCCTTCAAGAAATTATCAAGGAAAACTGCCCTGATGTTTTAGAACCAGAGGACAAAATAAGGTTGAAAGAATCCACCAATCACCTCTTGAAAAAGATCCCAAAAAGAAAACTCCTGGGAATATTATAGCCAGATTCCAGAGTTCCCAAATCAAGGAGGAAATATTACAAGCAGCCAAGAAAAAACAATTTGCATATTGTGGAAACACAATCAGGATAACACAGGATCTGGCAGCTTCTACACTGGGGGATTGAAAGGCTTGGAACATGATATTCTGGAGGTCAAAACAGCTGGGATTAAAACCAAGAATCACCTACCCAGCAAAACTGGGTATAGTGGTCAGGGGAAAATATGGTCATTCAATGGAACTGAGGACTTTCAAGCATTCTTGATGAAAAACCAGAGTTGAATAGAAAATTTGACATTCAGATACAAGAAGGAAGAGAAGCATAAGAAGGTAAACAGGGAAAAGAAATCATAATGAACTTATAAAAGTTGAACTATTTACATTGCTACAAGGAAAAACTATAATTGTAACTTATGAAACTTTTCTCAGTATGAGAATAGTTGAAGGAAATATAAATGTGTGTGTGTGTGTGTATATATATATATATATATATATATAGAGAGAGAGAGAGAGAGAGAGAGAGAGAGAGAGAGAGAGACGTATATATATATATATATATATATATATATATAGACATATATATGTCTATATAGGAGGGTATATGTGTGTATGAATATATCTGTGAGTGTGTGTACATATGTGTACAGGTATACATAGACAGAGGGCACAGGACTAATTGAATAGGAAGGGATGATATTTAAAAGGTGAACTTGAGAAATGAGAGAGGAATATAATGAGAGGCGATAGGGAGAGACAGAATGGGGTTATATGGGGTTATAAATTATCTCATATAGTAGAGGCAATGGAAAACTGTTACAATGGAGGGGAAGAATAGGAAGGCAAAAAGTAATGAGTCAACCTTACTCTCACTGAATTTGGCTTAGGGAGGGAACGACATACACACTAAATAGGGTATCTCACCTTACAGGAGAATAGGGGGGAAGGGGATGAGAGGGGGGATGATGGAGGGGAAGGCAGGTGGGGTGGGGGAGGGAAGTTAGAAGCACACTTTTGAAAAGGGACAGGGTCAAAGTAGAGAATAGAACAAGTGGGGGGTGGGATAGGATGGAGGGAAATATACTCAGTCTTTCACAATATATCCACTATGGAAATGTTTTGCGTAGGTACACATGTTCAACCTATATTGAATTGCTTATCTTTCCAGTAAGGGTGAGTGACAAAGCTAGAAGGGAAAGAATCTGGAATTCAAAGTTTTAATATCAAATGTTTAAAAAAATTATTATTATTATTATTATTATTTTTACATGCAAGTGGGAAATAAGATATACAGGCATTGGGGTATGGAGATCCATCTTGCCCTACTGAAAAGTCTGAGGGGGAATGGGAGAGGATATAGAAGAGAGAAGATTGGGGGAGGGGTATATAGTGGAATAACTGTTTTGGGGTGGTGGGTAGGAGAAAGATGGGGAGAAAATTTGTAACTCAAAATTTTGTGGAAATGAATGATATAAACTAAAAATTAACATTAAAAATGCAGGCAAGTAATAAAGTACTATATTAATGCAAATCTTTCCTTTTTGTTCTGTACTTGTGATTTCACTGATATTGGGAATTCCCATTGTGGAAACTCCCTCCTTGGATAAAAATTAGCAACCTCTTCTGTAACTGACAATCTTAGAGAGATAGGCTATGTGCCTTACCCATGGTCACCAGATAGTTTGTGTCAGATGTGAGTCTCGAATATAAGTCTTACTGATTCCAAAGATGGCCTTCTATCTACTAAGTCATACTGCTTCTCAACTGATTATTAGCTATAAATAGATTGGGTTAGTTTCATGGATCTTTGAAATTCAGTAGCTTGACTTTGAAAAGCTCAATTTAGAATGTTATTTCTAAGTGAATCTAAGATTGCAAGATCCTTGAGGACAGGGACTGTCTTTTGCCTCTTTTCGGTATCCCCAGCATTTAGCATTGTACCTGGCATTTGCTAGGGGCTTAATAAATGTTTATTGATTGATAGAGATATTAATAAGAAAAAGTACTTCAACCTTCACAGAAATTCGGAACGCAAATATTTTTTCTAACACGAGAGGGCAGTATTGGCTAGGTTTTCGAAATCACTTTTCCAAAGAAATAACAAAAGGTAAGCTTGCTATAGTCAGTTCAGCAGTCTGTCATTCATGAAAATGGTTGTAGCCACATCAATTTTCCAAATTTATTTTCTTTTTAAAATCATCATTTTCACAGAATGAGAATATTTTTGATTTGGAAGGGGCAGCAGAACACAAAACATCCAATGTCAGAGTGGGAAAGGAGTTTACGTAGAACATCAGACCTGGGAGGGACCATAAAGACCAACATGAGGATGATGAGGCCCAAAAAGGACAACTGATTTCTCCAAGATGGCACACTGAATGCATGGATTTGCAAAGACCACGCTTATTTTACAGAAAGAGAAAGAAACTTTATTTTTTCTGGACATTTTTTATGCTCTTTGGTCCTAGATAACAATACTGATTTCCCTTTTCATAATATTTTAAAGTTCGACAAACTTTTATTGCATATTATCAAACACAATCCTCACAAAAGCCATGTGAGAGATATTTCAGTATTTTCCATAGTTACCACTCGAGGACACTGAAGCCCAAGGTCAGTAAGCTAGATCTTCTGATTTCTAGGCAATGGTCTTAACATTGACAATTCGACGTCTCTCCAAGTAACTACAAGTTACTTCTTTTTTTCCTGATCTTCTTCGATTTCTCTCGTTCGCTGACGTCACTTTCACTTTGATGCTGCAATTTACTGTTTATAAAACAGAAGAAATGAAATAATGAGAACTGGGGGCAAAGGATCACTCCATCTTTTTTCTATGTGTAAAGACAAAATGTATTATAAATTAATGGAAAGCAACTGATTCCATAAATATACACTGGGTGATGAAATGGAAAGGTTATGAGGTATAGAGTGAGAAGGACTGAGTATAAATTTTGGCTTTACCATTTCACTTGCTACGTGTGTAACCATGGGCAAGCTTCTCAGCTTCACTGTATATAAATGAAGGATCCAGACAAGATGACTTAGAAGGTCCCTTCCACTTGAGCAGGTTAAACGAGATGACCTCCATTGTCCCTCAGAGTTCTAAATTTACGATCCTATGAATTCATACACCATCACCCACCACATCATTTCCAAAGGAGCTGTGTATACTTTCCACACATAATATATTTGAGCAGCAGAGGGCAGAGTTGGAGCAGGCATTACTGGTTAAATTCCTCAGCCCAATTGGCTCCATCTAAAGGCATAATGAAGGCCCAATATACTTGACTCTACCAAATTGAGTGAAATATTCTACAGTTCTCATCACGTATCTTGTATCATGTATCTTGGATAAGGTTCTAGTAGTGGACAAACTCGACATAATGTGGGTGCAGATGGCCAACTGCATGAAGCATTAGAAAGAACCCCAAATTTGGGGATCCAGAGACCTGGAATTGAATCCTAGTTTTTACATATTCTCTTCAAGACCTTGTGCAAGTCACTTAATGTCTCATCTAATGTCTCAGTTACCTCATCTATTAAATGGGGGTAATAATGCTTTGCATTACCTTACATAGGTACTATGAGAAAAGTGCCTTTTAAACCATAAAGAGCTACTGAAATGTGAGCTCTTGTCATTATTACAAAGCTTATAAAAGGTTACTGGAATTTATTTATTAACTACTTCATCACCATTTCTTCCAAGGAGATACACACTAGGATTTTCCCAAAAGTCATCCACATGCATCACTCTGGACTTTGACTTGTGGATGTTGAGTCTGGGGAAAAGCAGACTTAGGGGCATGCTTTAGATAGTCTTCAAGTATCCAAAGAGGTTTTGTGTGTTAGAGGGTTTGGATTTGTTCTGTCTGACTTCAGAAGGCAGAACTAGGAACAATGGGTGGAGCTCTTAGAGAGGTAGATGCTTCCTCATGATAAAGAAGAATTGTCTAACAGTTAAAGTTGTCCATAGTGGAATGTGTTGTCTTGCTAGCTAGTGCACCTCTTTTTACTTAGTGTTCAAGCAAAAGTTGGTTAGTCATATGTCAGAGATGGTGGATCGGGGATTCCATTGCTGGTTGGGAGTTCAGACTAAATCATCTCTAAGTTTTTTTTTTCTATTTCTAAGATTTTATGATTTATTTAGACTCAGAGAGCTAGAAAGGACCTTGAAACTATCATGTGGTCTAGCTCCTTGTCACAGGCAGGTTTTAATTTAATGATCAAAAACAGATGGCTGAATAATTCTATTTTAAGAGCTCTCAAGGGATGGCGATTTCACAACCCCCCCCACCCCCCGCCACTATAGTGACCAAACAAGACTTTCTGCCATACACCTCACTTAGTTCTGGAAAACAACTGGTCATAAGGCCTTTTAATAGTTCATCATAAATGTAAAGTAAATACCATCACCCCCTATCCTTTTCTCTTTTTTTCTTTGTCAACCAACCCAACCTCATGCACATTAAATATTTTATTAGATTTCTTTTTCTATACATTTTATCCTCTGGCATATTCCTGTGCAATGTCTAATATTTACTTTACAATTCAAGTATTTAACAAAGACCTGATCAAAGCCAAGTATAGAGGATTTTGTCTCCTTCTTCAAGGGCATCAGAGACTCATGCTAATTACTCTGTATTGTGGTATTAAAATTTTAATTCAATTTTCATTTTCATTTTCAGTTCCAAATTTTCTACCCCTTGCAACCCTCTCTCATCAATTTAGAAAGCAAGAATTAGAATACCCATTAAACATATGAAAGTTATGCAAAACATATTTTCATATTAGTCATGCTCCAAAAGAAAGAAAAAAAATATGCTTCAATCTATATACTCTGAGTTCATCAGTTATCTATATGGAAGTGGATAAGTATGTTTCATCATGAATCCTTTGGAGTTGGGGTGAATCACTGTATTGATCAAATACTAAATATTTTACAGTTATCTTTATAATATTGGTGTTGTGTAAATTGTTCTCTTGTTTCTGTTCACTTTACTTTGCATTAATTCATACAGATTTTCTCAGGTTTTTCTGAAACCATCCTTTTATCATTTATTACAACACAAGAGTGTTCCATCACATTTATATACCATAACATGGTCATTTGTTCTCCATTTTGTGAGAATATCCTAATTTACTCATCCTTGGCTACCACAAATAGCTTTTTCCATGGATTCCTTTGGTATTCTTGATCTTTTGCTTCTCCAGATGAATTTTGTTATTATTATTTTAGGTCAGTAAAATAATTTTTGGCAGGTTGATTGGTATGGCATGGAATAAGTAAATTAATTTAAGTAGTATTGTCATGTTTATTATATTGCCTCAGCATACCCATAACCAATTAATATTCCTTCAATTATTTAAATCTATCTTTATTTATGTAAAGAATATTTTATAATTGTGTGTATATAAATCCTCTGTGTGTCTTGGCACATAGATTTCTAAGAATTTTGTACTGTCTTCGGTTATTTTAAATGAAATTTTTCTATCCCTTCTTGTTGGATTTTGTGGGTAATATGTAGAAATGCTGATGATTTATGTGACTTTATTTTATATTCTGCAACTTTGCTGAAGTGTTAATTGTTTCACTAGTTTTTTAGTTGATTCTCTAGGGTCCTCTAAGTATACCATCATATCATCTGCAAAAAGTGATAGTTTTATTTCCTCACTGCAAATGTTTTTTCCTTCATTTTATCTTTACTGTGTTACTTAATGACAAATACAAAGTGAACTAGAGACATAGTGTATTACTTTAGATCCTTATATCATACTTGGGGTTCATTCTCTAGGACTGGGGTTCCCAACATTTTTTGTTCCGTGAATCACTTTCAACTACCACACCAAAAACGTGATGGAGCCTCCTAGAGTGACTTAATATACTATTCATGATGCAATTTATAATCACTTATTGCTTAAATTGCCATTAGATAATTTGAGCACAACCCCCGTGGGCCATCATCTTGAACTCCTAACAGGTTTATGGAAGATCAAGTGGGAACCACTGTGTTGGACAATGCAGATTATTTTATTTTATATTTGCCATGCAATTGTCTCACCAGTCAGTTTCAACTGTACGAGATAATCTATATATTAGATATATAGATCCAGAATCAGTTGCATTGAGAGGAAAATCAAATTCATGAGAGCAGATGAGATTGCCATGTGAGATGACAGAGAATGGGAAGAGAAGAGGTCACACAGTACAGTGTTTTGAGGGACACCCAGAATTAGTGGGCATGGCAAGATGAAGATCCAGGAAAAGCTACTGAAAAGGAATGGCCAGACAGGCAAGAGGAGAAACAGGAGAGAGCAATGTTCTGCAAACCCAGAAAGGACAGATTGTCCAGGAGAGGGTAATCGACAACATCAAAAGTTGCAGAGATAAAGAAAGATGAGGAATCAACAAAAGGTAAATGTGAGCTACAAATCATGGCTTGATTTATCTTGTTGATTATCTAGACTTAATATAGTAATGTTGAAAGTATTAATATAATGCAGGATAAACTTAAAAGAGAGTTGTGTATCCATTTTCTTTTTTTCAAAGAGCCAATTCTTAAGGACTCACCAGCACACCCCTGCAGTAATCCCACTAGGACTATATGGTAGAACTAAGGTAGACTTGTAGGGCTATGAATGGAACTTGTAAACCACAATTTTACCTGAGAGATCCTGAAGTCTGGTCCCTAGAAGTAGGATCATCTTCATTCAAACTAGGATCATCATTTTCTCGAGGGAGGGGCTTCTTCTTTTTGTTCCTCAGACATTTCTCTGCAGAAGACAAACTATCTCAGTTTCAAACATTTTTTTGTGAGGTAATCAGAGTTAAGTGATTTGCCCAAGGTCACATAGCTATTAAGTGTCTGAGGCCAGATTTGAACTCAGGTCCTTCTGACTCCAGGGACGGTACTCTAGTCACTGTGCCACCTAGCCACACTAATGGTGTGATTCTGGGTAAGCCATTTTCCTTTTTTGTTTCTCATTTTCTTCTATTAAATGATGATGTTAGACTATGAGGTTTCTAAGGACCCTTACAGCTCTAACATTCTATAGCTTAAAAGATCTTAAAACTGAAATTTTATGATCCATGTTCTAAAGTATCTTCTGACTTTATATAACACTCTATGGTCCTTTGATTGAAGAGTCCTTCCAACTTGAATATTCTATGCCCTCAGGTCTCTTGCAGTTCTGACATTCTGTCTTTTGATCTAAGAGTCCAGTGCTAAGCCCAGTGCTCTATCCACTGAACCACCTAGCTGCCCTAGCTGTCCACTGGTATAAGCCTAGCATAGTTCCAAGACCTTTCCACAATGATGAAACATCAAAGAAGGACTTTAATGGAGTCAACATTTATATTTTTAATGACCTTTATAATAATTATTACTTTCAGTCCTTACAACAGTCCTTCAAGGTAATTGGGGGAAAAAAGTATACTTGTCTCTATTTAACAGATGAGTAAACCAAGGTCCAGAGAAAGCTGAAGTGACTTGCCTAGCACTGCACATATGTGTATGTGTGTATGTTAGTCTGACCGCCTGAAAGTAAATTTGCAAAAGATAGACCAACCTCCCACCCCTTTTCATTCACAGAGGTAGTGTGATACAGTAAGAAGAGTATTAGTCTAGTAAAACCACAAGAGATGTGGGTAAGAGTCCTGGCTCTGATGTTTAATATCAGTGTGACCTTAAGTAAACTAGGTGGTGCAGTGGAGAGTATTTTGGGCTTGGAGTCAGAAGGACCTGGGTTCAAATCCCAGCCTCAGACAGTATGACCCAGGTTAAGTTACTTAACCTTGTTTGCCTCAGTTTCCTCATCTATAAAATGAGCTGAAGAAGGAAATGGCAATCAGTAGAGGTGATTGGCAGAGCTGGGATTCCCACCTCCTCATTCTCATTTCACTTACCAGGCTGCCCTCTCTTGTTTGCTGCTGGTTTGTTTTCAGTGAGGGGCACTCTAGACAATGCTGCCAATTCAGTGATGAAGATCTGTTCAGCTTCCTGAATAGACAAGAGAAGAAGATAAGCAATGATGACATTTAATGGGGGTCCCCTCCTCTCTGTGGAATCCAATCCTATCTGCTCTTCAGTGCCGACCCTTTACAGTCAGTAAAGAGCAGTATGAACTTCACTTCACATTTCAACCTGACTTAAATGTATAGAAAGAAAGCCCTTCACTCCCAATGAACCTGTTAAAAAGATCTCCCAAATGCTGTCATTCTCACCTCACAGATGAGGAAAAGAGTCACAGAGAGGTGAATTCATTGCTCAAACTGTACTTTTATGGAGGGTCAGAGTGAGGACACAGAGCAAGTAAGCCTTCTAATCCCAAGTCCAGGGCTGTTATTACAGCACATTACAGAAAATCAACCTCTTGGGCACACTCCAATTACGAACAAAAAATGCTTGCACCCAACTCAACCAATTGTCCTCCTCCTTCACAAGATTTGGCTCCAAGTGCTTTTTACTTCTTTCCAAAAATCAAATCTGTTCTCAAAAAACAAAGATTTACCCTAACTGTGGAGATAAAAAAAGCATGTGCTATTAAAGTGTTGAACAGCATTTGACCCCCTAGAGAGGAGTCCAGAAAGTCTGAATAATATTGAACAGCATTGTTGCAAAAAGCTCACAGCTTCCTAAGGGGATTACTTTGAAGCGATCGACATTTATTTGGATGGATAAATCCTGAAGAAGATGTTTAAGGAGTCATGGAACTTTAAAGTCAGGCTTTGGATTGCCATGATGATATGATTTCATCATCAGGTTTAATTATTGAAATGATTTTTGAGCTGCATGTACATTCCTATTAAAGAGGAAACTCCAGTTATTGCCAAATCATATGTGTGTGCATGTGTGTGTTGTGTGTGTGTGTGCATGTGTGCATGTGTGTGTATATAATGTTACTATGACCACCTGAAGGTAAATTTGCAAAAGATAGACCAACTCCCACCCCCCTCCATTCACAGAGGCAGTGTGATACAGTGAGAAGAGTATTAGTCTACTAAAATCACTAGAGATGGGGGTAAGAGTCCTGGCTCTGATGTTCAGCATGACCTTGAGCAAGCTAGGTGGTACAGTACACAGAATGTTGGGCTTGGAGTCAGAAGGACCTGAGTTCAAATCCCGACCTCAGACAGAAGGACCCTGGGCAAATCACTTAACCTTGTTTGCCTCAGTTTCCTCATCTGTAAAATGAGTTGCAAAAGGAAATGGCAAACCACTCTAGTATCTTTTCCAAGAAAACCCTAAATGGCATCACAAAGAATTGGACACAACTAATTAATTAAACTATAACAAAACCTTCGGTAAATGACTGTGATTTAATTTCTTCATTTTTACCTGGGGGATGATATTACACTCTTTACTTCATAGGGTTGTTGTGGAAAAAAAAAAGTTTATAAACGCAAGCTTTTCTTTTTGTTCACAAAGCCTGTTTACTTGTGCATAACAAGTGCTTAGTTAATGTTTATTAAATTGAACTGAACACAGGTTTTCCAAAGAGGTATTTCCATCAATGTTACCTTCATCTGAGTCTCAAGCTGGTCTCCCAGCTGATCCATAGCTTCTGAAGTCTGCTTCAGGGAGGCCAAGCGAATCTGCTGATGCACATCAAACTGGACCAAGAACTTCTTTTGCTGTGACAACATCCTTGCAAGAGGAAACAAGAGCCATCAACACCATTCTTAGAGGAAGATTTATCAGAAAATAGCTCTGTCTCCACTACACTAAGTACTTTGCAGAGGCTGGCTGAGTTCTGAGAATCAGGGACTAAGTGTACATTATCTCTGTAAGTTGCAGAGGCAGGATAAATATTGTTGGAAAGGCTTATTCCCAGAGCCCATGATGCAGGCAGGGCAAAACCAGATTCCAACATCTCAGGATGGAATTGCACAGCTCAATCCAGGGTCAGTCTGTGAATGAGACCAAGAATTACAGAATCCCAGGATGGGAAAGGACCCCAAAGGTCATCTGGTCCAAGCTACACTTGAATGAGTATTCCCTCTAGACAATGCCAAAGGAAAAAAAAAATCCATTCAGTCTCTGATCAAAGACCTCCAGGGTTAAGAAACTTACTGTGTCCTAATTCAGTCCAGTCCAATTTGGGGTAGGTCTAAAAGAATTTTCCTTATGGAGGCATGCAATTTCCACCACTTTATGGTAATTTTGTCCTCTGGGGCCAAGCAGAACAAGTCCCCACACCCTCTCTTATTAGGCAATGCTAATAAGGCACTCTGAATACCTAGGGGACTGTTGAGGAAATTGTGGCACTGCCCTAGGAATCCTAAGGAACAGGCAAATGTTTCACCCAGAAATGGAGAGGTTCATGTGGTGACAGTCAGGGCTGCCATTTTAGCTAGTGGTCTGTCAGAACTGAAAAGGAAGCTGAGGTTCAGTTGAAAGAGCCCCAGTCTTGAATTTAAGAGACTTGAATTTTAATTTTTGCTCTCTTGCTTACTACCTATTTATTCTTGGGTAAATCACTTTCCCTTTCTGAGAAAAAAAAAGTGATAATTTCCTTTTATAAATGACCTATGTCACAGGGCTGTTCTGAGAATGAAATGCAATACTGAGCATATAATGCTTTCAAACGTCTATACTATTATTATTACCTTATCTTATCATCCTGTTGGTCCACAGATTTCAAGTACTTTCATAATGTGTTTATAAAATAAATTTAATAACAGCTGTTTGTCAAATATTTATTTGGACAGGATTTTTCTATTATAAAGGAAGGTAGGTCTGGTTATATATTTTTACTTGTTTTACACACATACAGACAGACACAGACACAGATACAGACACACACACACACACACACACACAGAAACTGATATCTATGTGATGCAATTGGAAGGGCTTCTAGAAGGTCCCCTCCCAAATCTTTCTCAACTGGGTGTTACACAGCTTGAAAATAAACTATTAGATATTCATTCATTTGCATGAAACAAGACCCTCTCCTTCTAGTCTTCTTAAAGATGAAAACATGCCTGGGAAAATATTTTCTCCCACTCTCCCTTCCTTCTTTTTTTCCTCCCTCCCTCCCTTTCTTCCTTCCTTCATCCCTTCCCCACTCCCTCCACCCTTCCCTTCCCTTTCCCTTTCCCTTTCCCTTCCTCTTCCTCTTCCTTTCCTTTCCTTTTCTTTCCTTTCCTTTCCTTTCCTTTCCTTTCCTTTCCTTTCCTTTCCTTTCCTTTCCTTTCCTTTCCTTTCCTTTCCTTTCCTTTCCTTTCCTTTCCTTTCCCTTTCCTCCCTTCCTTCCTTCTAAATTCACAGTCTAAAAAAAATCAGATAACCATTAAGTTAATTTTATATGCAAGGATTTGTTATTGTTGTTTGTCCTTCTTTCTCTAAGAGGATCAGTGACATCAGGAAGTTGATTTTTTGAGAGCTGTGCAAAGTTACCACCATTCTCTCCTCAGGAGTTATCTGGACCCAGTGGCAAGATATGGATCAGTATGACAGGAGATGGTTCTGGATGCAGTGACAGACCTTGGCTAGTTTGTCTGAGGTAATGCCCATTCAGTGATTAGGGATAGGTGGGAAATGAGGCAAAAATGGTTTCTTTCACCTAGTAAAAAATAATCAATCTGGGATGGGGATGACCTTTATGGTTTCTGGCCAAAACAGAAACAATTTCTATTAACACTCACTCTGAGCATCAAAACCCAAACAATGACCAAGTGAGGCTTGGGCTGGGACCTACTGTTGGCCAATCAGTGAGAGTCAGAGTGACTTCAGTTTAGGGCCTGAAAGTACCTCCATTCCAATCCCAATGAGTTTTATCAAAGCCTGATTTTCCAGTGCTTTTTAAAGAAATTTTAATTCCAGTTCTTATTTTAAGAAATCATAAATGAAACTATGTGGGGCAAAAGAGAGAACTGTCCCAGTTTTTTTAAGTGATAGAATAAATAAGTAGGGAGAAGAAAAAAAAATAAATCTAGCCCATAGACCCCAAAATACCTTGTGAGGTTTCATTGATCAAAGTTTATATCCTTTTGAACACAGTACCCACAGGTAAAGGTATGATTCCCTATGTGGAAAGAGGGAAAGTAGAGAGAGGAGGGAGGGAGAAGGAAGGAAGGAAGGAAGGAAGGAAGGAAGGAAGGAAGGAAGGAAGGAAGGAAGGAAGAAAAGACCATTGACTAACTGGAACTGGCCAGTTGGGTCCCCAGTGAGGCAACTACTAATACTTACAGATTCTTTCTTGTCATTTGTTCTCCAAGAAGACCAATGACATCAGTGACGTCTTAACTTGCAAGTGAACTGGTTTTAAATGAGGCAGGACTGTGCAAAGTCACTAGCCTCCTCTCCTCCACAGAATTAAGGTGGCACATTGGATAAACTGCTTAGCCTGGCATCAGTATGATTTATCTCCCTAACCTCAAATCCAGCCTCAGATACTTACTAACTATGTGACCCTGGATAAGTCACTTAACCTTGCTTGCTTCAGTTTTCTCATCTGTAAAATGAGCTGGTGAATCAAATGGCAAACCACTCCAGTATCTCTGCCAAGAAAACTTGAATGGAGTAACAAAGAGTCAGACACAACTTAAAAATGACTGAATAAAGTTACAAAAGTCAGTCTGGGCATTCAGGGAATTCTAAATGCATGTGGTTTTTGCCTTTACTCTGATCTGTGGTCAGAATGTGCATTCTAGACCACAGCCAGGAAACCATAAAAAGTTTCTATCAATGGTCACAAGGGATAGCAGTCAAGAGAGTTGGCCTAGATGAGCATAAATGCTTCCTGAATGCTGGGGGAAAATCAAAACACAACTTAAAGGGGAATATTTTAGTAAAAGTAGGTCAGTAGCACTACAGAATCCAAGCAATCTCAGTAGGAAGGGATTACAGATGCCGTGAAAGAATGAATGGAAAAGCATGGAGCTCTTACTCTGTGCAAAGCATTGGGGATATGGAGATACCTGCATTAAAGAAACTAACTCTCTCATAGGGCAAGATACTACACATCAAGGGTTTCAACAGAAAGTTAGAGAAAGAGGTCCAGTGGTCCTTATGGAAAAACAGCAAAGCAGGTGGCAATGTTTCTTCTTTGAAGTAATTTTCATTGATAAATCTCCCTTAGGGGCGGCTAGGTGGTGCAGTGAATAGAGCACTGGCCCTGGAGTCAGGAGGATCCGAGTTCAAAACCAGCCTCAGACACTTATCACAAAAACTAGCCATGTGACCTTGGGCAAGTTACTTAGCCCCAATTGCCCTCCAAAAAGCAAAAAACAAAAACAACAAAACTGCTCCCTTTCTGGTGTTAAATAATTTGATGATTTGGTGAAAATAACTTTTTTGGGGGGAGGAGGGTCTTCAGTTACTATGGCTGCTAAGCAGTCAAGGACTGAAGTACCTGAAGTCATAGATAAATTTCCACAGCAGTGGCTTCCCCAAACAATGCCTGGAAGCCTAAAAAGCAGCAGGGCTGGTGTTCTGGTGGGTGTTTATGGGGGAGGGACTGTTCTTGGGCTTACCTGCCCATCAGTAGAATTCGGTGGCTAGTTGGTGGCATTGGTGGTAGGGATGGAAGGGCACTTTCCTACAGGGGATTTTTGTTGTTCAGTTGTTTCAGTCATGTCCAACTCTCTGGGACTCCATTTGGGGTTTTCTTGGCAAGGATACTGGAGTAGTTTGCCATTTCCTTCTCCAACTCATTTTACAGTTGAGAAAACTGAGACAAATAAAGTTAAGTGGCTTGTCCAGTGTCTCATAGCTCCTAAGTGAGGCCAGATTTGAACTCATGAAGATAAGTCTTCTGATTCCAAGCCATTTTCTCTCCATTGTATCAGTGAGCTGCCCTGCAAGAGATGCTTCCCTGTATTATGACAGCAAGGGATGGATTGGAAGCACCTTAAGTCTCCTGAGGGATGCTATTACTTTCAGGATCTTAGGTTGTTTCCACTGGAGTCTGAGGGAAGGTTGTGGATGAGGTGGTTTGAGCCTCTTGGTATATGCTTCCTGTTTTTTCCCTTTGATTGTCTTTCTGCTGCAGTTAGGGGAACTTGCCTGTCTCAATGATGGCTGCTAGTGGTCATCTGGTCTGACTTTCTCTGAATAAGATTTCTATCTCCACTATTTCCAGCAAGAAGCCATTGAATTTCTGAAGCCCAAAGACCCTAATGAAGTAGGATGCATATTTCCCCAAGGTAAGCCATTCCACTTTTGTGTAACACTCATTGTTAAGATGGACAGCCAGAGGGTATGGTGGACAGAGTGCTGGGCCTGGCATCAAGAAAATTCATCTTCCTGAGTTAAAATCTGGCCTCAGACACTCACTAGCTCTGTGGCCCTAGGCAAGTCACTTAAACCTGTTTGCCTCAGTTCTTTCATCTGTAAAATGAGTTGGAGAAGGAAATGGCAAATCACTTAAAGTATCTTTGCCAAGAAAAGCCTGAATGGGGTCATGAAGAGTCAGACATAATTGAGTAACAAAAACAGCTGTTAAGGATGTCTTTACAATTAAGTTGGCTTCTTGGAAGTTTCCACTCATTGTTTAGGGTTGTGGGAGTCAAGCAGAATGCTTAGTCTTTCTTCCGGATGGTCTTTTAAATACCAACCTGTCCTCTTAAGTCTTCCCTTTGCCAGGCAGAAGATACCCAGTTCTTCTAGCCATTCCCATATAGCACAGTATTAAGACCTTTCACAAACCTAGACTTCCTACTCTGATGCTTTTCAGCTTATCTGTCTTTCCTAAAATGGAACACCTGGATCTAAATACAATACTCAGACCGCGGTCTGATCAGGTCAGAGAACAGTGAGACTGGCTTCTCTAATTCTGTGTGCATTCTTGCTGATGTTTGTCTTCAATAGCTCCAAAAGGCCACACTTAGCTCAGAACAAAGGTATTTATTGATTCATAATGACAGGTATTCCTTTTGTTGAAAAGGCATAATGATAATTATGCAACAAAACATCTCTCCCATAAACAAGAGTTACACTCTCTTAAAAATATAATCAGTAAGGCAGGGAAGAGTAGAAAACCAGAATTCACAAGCGAAGAGGAACATATGTAAGAACATGTATAGCCAGGGCTATACTTCAAGCATCAGGAGTCTCCGGCATCTACTGATGTCCTTGCCTACTCCATGTGGTGGCATGGTAGCTCCACATTAGTGTCCAGGGACCTGCTCATAGGCTGTATATATGGCTTTGATGCTTAGTTGTGGGTTTTATCCTCCTTACTTTAGTGATTCGCTGAAATTCTGGGCTAGCTACCACTATATACCTTTGGAGACAACAGAAACCTCTATCCTAGGACTGACAAGTATGCAATTGTAGTCTCTATTACCTCCAGATTTGGACTCAACCAAAATTCTAGCTTCAGGGTACTCTTGTACCTTCTTAAAAATAATTAGAACCAAATAATAATAATGATTGGAACCTTAGAACTAGCAGCTCTGGGACTCAACATATCCTGAATAGGATATAATATAATATAATAATTATAATATAATCCTCAGTTGCAGGCACCAGACTTTTGACTTCTTTTTTTGACTCTACTCAATTTGATTCTGTTCTCCTTCAATGCTATCATGTATTTCTACTCTAAGATGCCACTGCTGATGAAGATAAGAAAAGGGGAAAGAATCTCCCATCTCACCTTTTACTCCTGCTCTCTAAGTGGTGAGGCAGAAAAAGTGAAGAGTGAGTTTCCTGTAGAACTTAATTCTTTATTCATAGGACGGTTTACTTCTTGACTGACTCTGAAGCTCCAGCCTGGCAGAGTTGGTTCTTTGGTTTTTAAACCCCTAAACTATTAATTTCCTCTCCTCACCCCAGTTAGTGACTTCATGGAGAAAAGGGCAGTTGGTCAGATCCATTGTCTTTGCCAATCAGCGGATAAATATCTTTAATTTATTTTGTACTCAATAGTGTCCTTTATAAAGTATAAATGGACCATTCAAAGTCTTAAAGGGAGGTCCTTCCACCTTCTTGTTTCTGTTACCTTCAGTTTCCATATTGAAATTTCATCAAGTAAACTGATGGATTCAAATGAGCAATGCCCCCTGTTCAACTCCTTGATATTAAAGCAATAGTCATCAAAACTATTTAATACTGATTAAAAAATAGAAAAGTCGATCAGTGGAAAAGACTAGATGCAAAAAACAGAAGCAACTGAAAAATGCTCAATGTTTGGTAAAACTAAGAACATAAAGACTTCATTTTTATTAAAAAATTTTTTTGCCAAAACTGGAAATCAATTTGATAGAAATTAGGTTTAGAGGTGGAGCTGTGAAGTGATTCAACTATTCTGGAGAGCAATTTGGAACTATGCCCAAAGGCCTATGAAGATTTGCATATCCTTTGATCCAGCAATACCACTACTATTTCTGTATCCCAAAGAGATATTTTTTTTAAAAAGGGAAAAGGACCTATTTTAAAAAGGGAAAAGGACCTATGTTTATAGCAGCTTTTTTGTGATAGCAAAGAATTGGAAAACGCACCAATTTGGGAATGGCTGAACAAGTGGTATATGATTGTAGTGGAATACTATTGTGCTATAAGAAATGAGGAGGATGATTTCAGATAAACCTAGAAAGACTTACATGAACTGATGCAAAGTGAAGCGAGCAGAAGCAAGAGAATGTTGTACACAGCAATAGCAATATTGCATGTGAATTGTGAATGACTTAGCTAGTCTCAGCAATACAATGATCCAAGACAATGGCAAAAGATTCATGATGAAAAATGCTACTCATCTTCAAAGAAAGAACCAATAGAGTCTGAATGAAGATTGAGGTATATTATTTTTATTTATATTTTTATGTTATTTTTGGTCTGTGCTTTCTTTCACAATATGACCAATATGGAAATATGTTTTGTATGATAGCACATATATAACATATATCAAGTTGCTTACAGTCTCAGGGAGGGAAAGGAGAGAGAGGAAGGGAGAGAATTTGGGACTCAAAGTTAAAAATAAAGAAGGTTAAAATTATTTTTAAAGTAATTAGAAAAATATTATTAAAATATTAGGTTTAGAGAAACATCTTCTACCACATAACATAATAATCTCAAAATTGATAGCTGACTTGATTATACAAAAGGTCATTAGAAGTCACTCCATAAAAATATTTGAAGAGAATGAGAAGTACCTTTCACAGCTGTGGTTTGAGGGGGAAATTATTAACCAAACAAGGAATAGGAGGTAATAAAATAAAAAATTGAAAATTTGTCTACATAAATACCACCATCAATGATGATGATGATGATGATGATGATGATGAGGAGGAGGAGGAGGAGGAGGAGGAGTATAGACAGGATTTATATAGCACATTCTATGTGCAGGCACTGTGCTAAGTGCTTTATAAACATTATCTCACTTTATTTTCACAACAACCCTTGGAAGGATCTCATTTTACAGATTGTAATGGCAAGCACAGAAGTATTTCACACCTTATTTCAGCTATTGAATTAGCACCTTGTTTTAGTTCAAGTTTCTTTTGAGCCTTTGCATCAAGTCTGTTAAGAAACAGAATGTGTGAACTCCACAGCTTGTGAACCCTAGAACTCATAAACACTTGCAACAGGAAGGGGAGGAGTTAATGACCTTATATAAGGAGAATTTCCAGGCTAGAGACAGAAGAACTAAAAAGAGGACTCTTGTGGAGGCAGAGTAAAGGAGAAAACTTGTGGTATCCTGGCATTCTGTCTGCTCTGTCTGTGTTGATATTTGTTTGTGATACTTTGTGCAGAAGCCCTAGGACCTTACTGGAAGCCCTGAAAGAGGATTTTCTGGTTATCTGTTTACAGAAGTTCTGGAGGAGGTTTTGGAGGTTCTGGGACTTTACTGATGATTTGTGCTGACCTCTTGGACCTTGTTTATGGGTCTATGTTGATTTCTATGTTGATGATTTGTGTTGAGTTCTCAGACCTTGTTGGTAGGTCTGAGTTGACTTCTCAGGCAGATAGTGAATTAATGATGGTGCTAGTAATGTGTATGAATATTACTGTGGCTCTGTTAAGCTTTGTCTTCCCAGAAACAGGAACTATGAAGGACTTGAGGTGGACTGGACACTGTGAGCCTCAATATGGAATGGGAACAGGACAAAGACCTGGATGAGGAGCTGGACAAGGAACTGGCAGCTGCCTGCCTTTGAACCCAGGTGGCAGTTGGAGCTGGGACCATGGAAGAGGAACCATGGAAACTGAGGGCCAGCCTTGAGTCAAGCTGAAAGAAGACTTTACTTGGATACTGTGTACTCCCTGAGAAGATTATGATTTACTGTGACCTAGGGGTGGAAAACTTTGATTTTTGTACTTTGTGACTGAATTAAGGAATTTATGATTGACTAAATGAATGTACTTTGTTTAAAACTATGTGACCACTTTGGTGAAAACTATGTGGCCATTTTAGTGATAAGTTGTTGATCTGTGACATGGCAAATGCTGTACTTGATTTTCTGTGATAAGTTGTAACATTGTGAATGCTGTACCTTGATTTTCTGTGAATGTTTTGCTCTGATTTTTATTGAATAAATAGAGAGTTCACTATATTATGCAATCAGAACTTTGAAAGCTGTTTACAGCAGCAGTCCTCTGGAAAGCTGCTCTTGTATGGCCTAACGCAGAAGAGAAAACCTGAGGCAGAGATTAAGTGACTTGCCCAAGATATAAAGGCTAGTAAGTGTCCGAGGTCACCTTAAAGTCAGTCCTTCAATACTCTAACCACTGTGGCACCCAACTACCAACATAAACTTTAAAAGTTTTTGTAAAAATAAAGTCAGTGGAGATAGAAAAGATATAGTAGAGTATGCATGAAATTTATATCAAATATCACTGTGAACTAGCACCAATAGATGACATCAAGAATTATTGTGAAACAGAAACTGGTTGAAGAACTGAACATTTTCAAGAGATTTTCAGACTATATAAATGGCCCCATGAAAACATGGTCTTAATTGGTAATAGAAAGAAGTAGCCTTAGTGCTTAACACAGTGGCTCTCAATAAATGCTTGTTGATTGAGGTGCAAATTAAAACAATTCTGAGTCTTCACCTCCCTCTATCCATAAGGGAAAATATAAAAAAAGGGGGAAAAGTAAATTTTGAACAGGATTTGTGAAGACAGGAACACTGTTGCAATACTGGTAGAGTTACAAAGTGGTCCAGTTATTCTTTGGAAATATACAAGAAAAATGTCTGAGCTGTTCTGCTCTTTTTCCAAGTATTTCCATTACTAGGCTTTTACACCAAAGAAGTAAAAGACAGAATCAAAGGTCTAATATATACCCAAATATTTATAGCAGTGTGCTGTATGATTGTCAAAACTGGAAACACAGTGAGTACTTACTGATGTGGGGAAATGACTGAAATATAATTTTGCAAAAATGAAAAACATGAAGAATTTAGAGAAATGTGGAAGATTAGTATGCACTAATTCCAAGTAAGATAAACAAAACCAAGGCCACAATATAAATAATGATTGCAACAATGAAAAAAAATCACTAAAAGGAAGGTGAAACTCTAAGTAATAGAGAAACTAGTGAAAGTCCCAGGTTAGAGATAATGAAACATATTCTCTTCCCTCATGCTAGAGAGTCTGGGGACCATTAGGACGAAATATCATACACATTGTGAGACAGTCTTTGCTTGGGATATTTTGCTTAATAGCTCAATCTGGAACATAGGGATATGGATATGTAACACGGGTATGTAAAGAATAAAGGCATCCATAAAACGTATTTTAAAATTAAAAAAACTTAAAAAATTAAAAAAAAAACTTAAAAAATAATTGAAACAGAACTTATGGCCACAGTATCTAGGTCTGACATACTGCACCCTTAGTCATCTATTTCTTTAATGAGAGAAGAGAGGCACATTACTCATCTCTTTTTTCAGAGAAGACTGGTCATTCTAATCATATGGCATATGACTTTATTTCAGTGTCTGTTTTATTTACGCTGTAATAATCATCAATTTGCCAAGTCCTCAGAGTTTCTCCATCACCAATGACACATTGTCCAGGAAGAGAGCAGACTGCTTGATTGTTATGATCCAGTCCATAAATAGCTACTCAATATTCTTCAATAGTGAGTCACCAGCCACCCATTTCTGCTTCCTGCAATGGTTACTAGATAGCATCTCACCCCTGTGGCTCCTGTGTATACATTCATCATGCCATCATCTGTCTAAGATAATGCACTTTCCATTCTATGTCAACCACAGAATCACAAGATGTAAAAACTGGTAGGATTTTAGAACACAGAATATCAGAATCAGACTTTTCTAGATCAGAATCTAGACTATGTAGACTATTCTACATAGAATATAGAATTTCAAAACTGGCAAGGACTTTAGAGGATAAGGTGTATTTTATAATAGTATTATGTAGCTAATAATTAAAATGCATATAGGGTTTTAAGATTTATATAGAAAGTCAAAGCAGGCTATACATGGAATATTAGTGCTGGGAAGAATTTTAGGATACAAGGATACACAATATTAAGACTCAAAATAATTTTAATTCAGAAAATATGGAGGGGCGGCTAGGTGGCGCAGTGCATAGAGCGCCAGCCCTGGAGTCAGAAGGACCTGAGTTGGGAACCGGCCTCAGACACTTAACCCACACAAACAAACAAACAAAAAAAACCTAGCCATGTGACCTTGGGCAAGTTACTTAACCCCAATTGCCCTAAAGGGGCGGCTAGGTGGCGCAGTGAGTAAGAGCGCCGGCCTCGGAGTTGGGATGACCCGAGATCAAAATCTGGCCTCAGAAAATGAGCACCCACACATAAATAATAACTAGCCATGTAACCTTGAGCAAGTTACTTAACCCCAATTGCTTTAAAAAAAAAAAAGAAAGAAAATATGGAAATATAGAACTAGGAAGGTTCTTAGATACTATCAATTTCAGATGGAAAAAAAGGAACAAAAAAATTGAAAGAAAGGGGAAGTGACTTACCCCTAGGTGTCACATCTAGTAAGTGGCAGAGATGGGATTAGGGCCAAATTCTTTACTTTCTAGTAAGAAGGATAAAGGAGATGGTACAACAAGGGGAGTTTGTAAAGGGTGATCAGTAGTTGCCTTGGAGAGGAAGCACTGAAGTAAACCCTATGAAAGGAGGACATCAGTGCTTGTGAAAAGACTTCATTCACTGCATGCTAATGCTAGTTTCACAAAGATGTGCAACCTAAGGTGAATCTTAAAGGAAGATGAGCAATCTGAAAGGTGAGGACAGCTAGGTATGGGAGCCAGTCTATGCAGAAGCACAGAGGTGAGGAACGGATTATGGAGTTGGAGGCATAGCTAATAGTTGAATTTGATTGGAATATAGAGTAAAAGAGAGTAAAGTGAAACAAGATCAGAAAGGTAGAGGGGGTGCTTAAGAGAAAACTGCTTTATTCAATCAAGGACAAGATACTTAAAAATGACAGTAATTTGCCTACACAAAATGGAACCGATTCTATTGTGCCTGCCCTGTCCAATGTTGCTATATTTGGTTGCTTTTATTGGCAGACGGGGACCATAACCAGTCCTGTGCTATGAACAGCACTTGGGACAGTTGTAAGCATTTATTAAGAAAACCATCAAGACCATTAATAATACTACTAATGGTGAGAAACTGCAGACACTCACCTTTGATGGACAGTGCTGGGTACATCAGAGGTGAGACTTGATGTGTTTCTACTTGGTGACTGGTCATTCACTTCTGTTTTCTTCTGAAGTTTGTAATTGTTCATCCTTTCAGCTGGAAAGAATGGTACTTCCATTAAACCATCAGTTCAAAATTACTCTCTCCCAAACTTTGTGACAAGTGAAATATATATATATTTTTCATAGCAAAGCAGTCACACATTTCTCTTGAGATCTTATTAA
This sequence comes from Gymnobelideus leadbeateri, assembly GCA_011680675.1. NCBI lineage: Eukaryota > Metazoa > Chordata > Mammalia > Diprotodontia > Petauridae > Gymnobelideus > Gymnobelideus leadbeateri. Next base: position 206,245 of record WOXC01001127.1, read on the forward strand.
TTTGACTGGGAAAATATCTTTCAAAAATAAATTTTACTTGAGATCTTCTCAGGATTTTCACCAATTATAGTTTAGTGAGAACAAATTTGCTGTATGAAAAGGGCCCTAGACTGGAAGTCTGTAGACATGGGTTGTAATATTAGCTTTGTTCTTAGGAGGTGTGTGACCTTGGTCAAGTCACTTAATAACAATAGTAATTTTGGTTTACTAATTTGTAAAATGAGACAATTATATTAGTTTACCTTTAAGGACCCCTTTTAGCTCTAAATCTATGACCTCATACTTAAATTATAATAATTTATATATTATATGTATAATATCATAATATATTATATATTATAATATATTATATTATAATAATCACTCATTACATTTCTCTGACAAGCAGTGAGATAAAATGGTCTTGTCAAGTTCCAGTGGATGCTCTGACATATTGGCTGGATGACCTTACACAAGTCATTCACATTTTCACTGCCACAGACAACAGTCTTGGATTGGCAGATGTTGATCTATTTTTATAGATGAAGCTTCTTCATCTGGACCTCCCTACACAGATGAAATCACGAGTTCTTTATACATTTTTTACATGAAGAATCCATGATTCTTTGCAGAGATAAGGGGCTGCAGATATGGACCATACCATACTGCTTTACTCCAGACAAAAGATTATAAATTGTTGCTGGGCCCACAGTTGAGGCCTAGTCCATAAATTAAATTTCTTTAATACTGAATATCAGAATTGGATGGGACCATAAATACACAGAACACAGAATGTGAGGGCCAGAAAAGACTTTAGATTATAGAAGAAGACTCAATGAGGTCCATTTGATGAAAGTTATAGATTTTGATTTAATATTAGCAATAACTAACAATTAGCATTCCCCAGAAGTGGAATGGTCCACCTAAAGGAGTAGTGATTTTCTATCATTTGAGGTTTCTAATTATGGACTAATTCCTACTTGGGTACCAGTTAAACTCTCTGAACTTCTATGAAAAGGTCAGAGCTAAAAGAGACATTAGAACAAAGAAAGAACAGTCTTAGATATAGAGGAGTTCTTGGAGATCATTTCCTCTAACCCCCTCATTTTATAGATGAAATAGAGACCTGAAGAGGGGAAGGAAGTACCATGGTCCAAGGTCATACACATCAAAAAACAAGAATGAAAATTCACGTGTCTTGACTCTCAGTTCAGCATTTCTTTCTTTCTTTCTTTCTTTCTTTCTTTCTTTCTTTCTTTCTTTCTTTCTTTCTTTCTTTCTTTCTTTCTTTCTTTCTTTCTTTCTTTCTTTCTTTCTTTCTTTCTTTCTTTCTTTTTTGCAGGGCAATTGGGGTTAAGTGACTTGCCCAAGGTCACACAGCTAGTTTTTGTGTTAAGTGTCTGAGGTCAGATTTGAACTCAGGTCCTCCTGACTCCAGGGCTGGTGCTTTATTCACTGTGCCACCTAGCCACCCCACAGTTCAGTATTTCTAACTACCTGAATGAAAAACCATTTTTAAATACTTATCCATATCTCTTGAAGATATAAGATATTGATGAAGGATACTCCTCTTTTCCTTATTTATGAATAATAACAATAAAAATAATAGTAACAATGATGTAATAACAATAGTAACAATAACAATTAATAATAAGACTAACAATAATAGTAACAACAATAATAGTAATTACTAATAATAATAGTAACAACAACAATAATAACAGTAACAGCTTTAGGCCTAGCAACAGTTTATAACAGTAACATTTATACAGTGTTTGCTATGTGCCCAGCCCTGTGCTAAGAGCTTTATCCTTATTGGCTCATTTAATCCTCACAACTTTAGGAGGCTGGCATTATAATTATCCCCACTTTAAAGATGTGGAAACTGAAGCAATATGTGACTTGTCCAGGGTCACATAGATAGTTAAGTGTCAGAGGCTGGATTTGAACTCAATTTTCCTAACTAAGGTCAGACACTGTATCCAACATGTCATTTTGCTGACCCTATTAATTAGCTAGAGGTAGTTGGTTATACAGTCGATAGAGCCCTGGACCTGGAGCCAGATATATCTGAGTTCCAATCCAGCCTCAGACACCTCCTATGTGACTATTAAATGACAAGTCATTTAATCTCTCTGCTTCATTTTCCTGAACTGTAAACTGGGGATAATAATATTGTATTTTAGTGAGGCTCAAATGAGATAATATTTGTAAAATGTGCTTAGCATAGTGCCTAGATATAGCAGTTACTTACTAAATACCTATTCCCCCCTTTCTTTCATCACTAGCCCATTTGATTTGGGAAATCATTAATGTGTTGGCAGTTTGCTATTATTCAATGTATTTCTAAGTAGAGGTGAAGTCCAATTAAAAGTTATTTATTCCCCAAAGTGAAATCAACAACGGTATCAATTCTCAAAAAGAAGAATTGGACCATAGAGGGCAGGGTACCTTGTAATGTCTTGAGCTGCTGGAGTTTTCTTTCTTCATGACCTTGCATGATTTTCTCAATTTGTTGGTAATAACTGTGGATGAGCCTGTTGACATTGTTGCTGGTCACATACACGCTTTCTACAGCAGCTTCTATCAAAGTCCCCTGTGCCAAAAAGAAAAAAGGAAGGATACGGTTTTAGAAAAGTATCATGATGTAATCTTTCCACCTCCATAGTGCTCCTTATGCCTGAATTAGGGTGTTGCCAATATGAATGTAGAGAAGGTTATACATAGAATGATATTGTTGGGGGAGAATGGACACAAGTTGGAAGTTTACTGGATGAGGGGAGGAGTTAGGGAAAGAGACAAGGATGATGGGATGATTTTTTTTTATAGAAGAAAGGAAAAAATATCATTGAAACATTAAAAGTGATGCCCAGAAAAGAGCAGATAGAAGTTAAGAAAGAAACATAGACAAGCTGAATAGCTTCAAAAAACACGCTGAATTTATTAAATGCTTTTTAAAAAGATCTGTAGATGTCAGAAATTTGCATTTTCACATAATTCTGTTTTTCTACTGTGTCTGTAGAAATGTTCATGGGGAGAATATTTGTTTAGAATTTTCTAAAAAATTAAGAACAAAGAGTCATATAGGACTCCCAGACTGTGAACTCCTATGTACAGAGTACTGTGCTAAGCAGAGAAGAACGGTGACAATCATTTTGAGAAAACAAGGCCTATGTCAATATGAACTTTATAAGCTAGTAGCAACACAGAGTAGATAGATGCTAGCATTTAAAATCCCAAGACTTGGGTCTGAGACTGAGATCTATGACTGATTAGCTGTTACCTTAAGCAAGTCATCTAAACTCCCTGGTAACTCACATTTATAGAGAGATGTAAAGATGAGAAGGCATTTTTCTCAATATGAGAGGAAAAGTATTACATGTATTGTAATTCCCAGTTGACAGATGATGAAATCATAGCTTAGGAAGGGAAAATGATTTGCCCTGTATCACACATCCTCATAACAGGATAAACTGGAAAATGAAGCCAGGTCTTTTAACTCCAAATCCAATGCTCTTCCCAATATAGCATGCTGGCTCTCTGAGCTTCACTCTCCTCATCTATCAAATGGGTATAATAATACTGCATATTTCAAAGTGTTATTGTGAGGATTAAACAAGGCAATACACATAATATGTTTTTCAAACTACAAAGTGTTATAAAATGTGTATTATTATTTTCTAGTCAAGAATCAATATGATTTCCTCCTTAAGCCATTATTCATGTATTTCTTTTGAACGATGTGATCATGAAAATTTCCCCGTGTCTTTTTATTTTAAAAACATATTATTGATAGCTTTCGTCTTTACATTCAAGTCATTTCAACGCCCTCTATCCTCAGCTGACCTTTCTTTGTGATTAAAAAAAATAAGCACAAATATTCAAGTGATTGCATATGACACAAATATCAATTTTTCCTAGTAATCCAACACCTTTTTATTGTGAGGAAAAGACATGTTTCATTATCTCTTCTCTGATACCTTCATTGTTTTTCAATTACCCAGAGTTCAAACTTCTTTCTTATTTATAACATTGTAGTCCTGAGCATATTGGTTTCTTGGTTCCACATATTTCATTATGCATCATTTAATATGAATTTTCTCATGTTTCTCAGATTCCTCAAAGTTACTGTTTTCTACTGCACAATAATGTGCTATTACTTTCATAAATCATAGTTTTCCATCTATCTCTTTTGTTTCCCTCTCCTCAATTTTTGTTATGACAAATTTGTCAAGGAATTTCAGAGTCCCTCTTACCTTAAAGTCATCTCTGTCTTTGGCTCGGCTCTTGGCCATATCACATCGAGCATGCTCAAGCAAAGCCTCTCCAATCACCTGCTGCATGTGTTGGTGTAGAAACTGTATACATTCTTGTACTTCCACAATGAACTGCTGATGGAATTCTAAGCGTGTCTGTTGAGTTTCCTCCTTTACTTTCCTCTCTTCTTCTAGGATACGAGACTCCTACAAAGGAAATGAAAAGGAAAGGGATGTTAACTTTCCCTCATTTGAACTGAGAGGGCTCTCTAGCTATTATTTTTTCTTTTAAAAATGGTTTTCTTTTTAAAATGTAAAATTATTAAAAAGGCTGGGTTTCACTATTAGATTTGTATCCCAAAGAGATCATAAATAAGGGGAAAGGGGGCAGCTAGGTGGTGCAGTGAATAGAGTACCAGCCCTGGAGTCAGGAAGACCTGAGTAAAAGTTTGGCCTCAGATATTTAACACAAAAAAAAAAAAAAAAACTAGCCATGTGACCTTGGCAAGTCACTTAATCCCAATTGCCCTACCTTCCCTCTCAAAAAATTAATAATTAAAAATTAAAAAAATTAAAAAGGAAAAAGACCCACATGCACAAAAAATATTTATAGTGCAGTCCTTTCCATGGTGGTAAAATATTGAAAATTGAGGGGATGCTCATCAATTGGGGAATGGCTGAACAAGTTGTGGTATATGAATGTAATGGAATACTACTGTGCTATAAGAAATAATGAGTAGACAGATTTCAGAAAGACCTGGAAAGACTTACATGAACTGATACTGAGCGAAATGAGCAGAACCAGGAGAACATTGTACACAGTGACAGCAACATTGTGTGATGATCAATTATGATAGACTTAGCTCTCCTCAGCAAGATAATGATCTAAGACAATTCCAAAAGACTTATGATGGAAAATCCTATCCATATCCAGAAAAAGAACTGATGGAGTCTGAATGCAGACCAAATAATACTATTTTCACTTTCTTTGTTTTCCTATGTTTTCCCCTTTTTTCTCTTTCTTATTTCACAACATGACTAATGTGGAAATATTTTAACATGATTGCACATATATAACATAAATCAGATTGTTTGCTATCTTGGGGAGGGGAAAGGTGAGGGAGGGAAAACATTTGGAACTCAAAATCTTATAAAAAATGAAAGTCAAAAATTCTCTGTATATGTAATTAGAAAAAAATAAAATACTATTTATATCAAAAAAGAAAACAAAAGACTGGGTCTCCCCATTTCACCCAGACTAGAAGTGCTGGTATCGTTGGACTTGTAATATTCGTGGGTCTTCTTACTCTGATGATCATCATAGGAGCTTTTACCTGCTCTGTTTCCAACCTGAATCAGCTTGCCACTCTTCAGGCAGCCTGCTCCCCAAGGGGTTCATTACATCAATGCCAAACTTAGTATAGACATCCAAATGGCAGCAGCTTAATGCATCTCAGAACTCCTGAGTTCAAGAGATAGCCATATTCAACCTCCTGGGTAGCTGGGAGTAGAGGAGTATGCCTGAGATGTTAAGAGATAACTATAGGAGAGGGTAGGTGGCTCAGTGACTAGAGCACCAGCCCTGGAGTCAGGAGGACCCGAGTCCAAATCCAGCCTCAGACACTTAACACAAAAACTAGCCTATGACCTTAGGCAAGTCACTTAACCCCAATTGCCTTCCAAAAAGCGAGAGAGAGAGAGAGAGAGAGAGAGAGAGAGAGAGAGAGAGAGAGAGAGAAAGAGAGAGAGACAGCGCTACATCTTTAAAGGCCCACCTCAAGTCCCATGATCTCCATGAAAGAGCTCTGGACAAAACAATTTCTCCTCTTCCTGATTGCCCACAGAGAGTCCCCAGTTTCTCTTTCACATAATTTAGGACTTATAGACTGCCAGTGGTGTAAAGAATCTAAGATTCTCAAGGCTGTGGTCTTAGACCACAGAACATAAAGCATATCAAATGTTAGAGCTAGGAAGGATTTTAGAGCATGGGATTTCAGAATCAAAAGGGACTTTAGAACACAGATGTAGATTACTAGAATGTTGAAAGAGCCCACCTAGTATAATTCACTCTTTTTATTAGTGAGTAAGGCCACCAAAAGCAAAAAAAGGTCATACCACACCAGTTCTCCATGCTCCCAATTGGATACTTATTTTATTACAGTATCCTTGAATTCTGATTCTATACTGCCTTGGATTTCAAAACTTTGCTCTAATGGTTTATTCACCATTTCTCCCTACTAGATTGTAAGCTCAGGGTCAGAAATTGTCTTGTATATATTTTTTTCTTCTCTAAAGGAATTGATACAGCTTTGGGAACTGTAAGAATTAGGGAAATATAATTTAAATTGATTTTTTCCCCCAAACCATTGAAAAAGGAAATTGTCCATTGAGTGACTTCAAAGAACTATTTATCATAAATTCAGTCATTTTGCACTGTGGACCCCTTCTGTTTCTAGGTTTCAGTTTCCATATACATACACACACGGATATGATGTGTTTTTATGTTTTATATATGTATACACATACTTATATACATATATACATATATGTATAAATATATATATAGAGATATAGATATAGATAAAGATACAGAGAGAGAGAGAGAGGGAGAGAGATAGAGAGTGAGAGAGAGAGAGAGAGAGAGAGAGAGAGAGAGAGAGAGAGCGACGAGTGCACATTCTGATGAGATTTGCCTCTAAGGTCCATTCCAACTCTGAGATACTGTGATTTGATGAATAAATGCTGTCTGAGGTTGCTTTCAGGTTTAACAGTCTTTGACTCTTAGATGATTCATCCTGTGAAGGTGCTGTCTTAAGGTAATAGTAGATGACTGTCTCATGTTGACCAGATTGACACACAGGGAAGAGAGGCTTGATAACCAAGCATCCCCTCCTGCTAGCACCTTAGACTTCTAATTGAGAAACTTCACAAATACAATGGATGAATTCAAAGTATTACTGACCTTTGGTGATGCTGAAGGCCTTGTTAAGGACACTGTGGTACTAATGATGCCAAAGAAGTTGATTTGAATCAGAATGAGCAGACTGTTAGGATTTGGAATCAGAGGGAAGTCAAAGGAGGACAGTGACATGTGGGCACACTGTTCCTAGGCATAGGGGTTGTATTACTATTAACAAATAGGAAATCAGAAGCCATAGGTGATACTAGAAAATTCACCAGAGTGAAACATGAGGTTTTCATCATAGATTTATGTGAAGAATTGATAGGTTTTTTGTACCTGTTTAATTTTCCTCATAAATACCATCTTCTACTTTTGGTAAATCAGATTGAAACCATCAGACCTCAGAATTTAATCTGTGCAAGATAAATCCATGAATTAAGGAAATCAGAAGGATATAGAAAGTGAGTAAAAAGGGTGGTGAGATCTGTTGCTGTATCCTCTGGAGGTGGTGGCCACGAGACAAGCCACGGGATTTAATGAATCTAGAGGATACCATGAAAAATAATCACATGGATAATTCATTTTTCAAAGTGCTGCACTTAGAATAACTTTGGGAAGGCGGCAGCGCCACATCCTAAGTCCCCCATCTTGTAAAGAACAAAACTAAGGTCTGGAGATCCGCTTGGGTCATATTGCTTAGTAAACACCATAGTCAGGCTTCAGATCCGGGTCCTCACCTGAAGGATGGGAGCACTGAATATTGTTTCAAAATGAGAAGAGCTTGGTTCTCCGCTTTGATTCGTCATCTATCAGATACTTCTTACTACTTTTTCACAAAAATATTGCTGAAAGCTACATTTTAAGGTCTTAAGCCATTCAATTTTGGTCAACTCTCAAAGTTACTTGGTCAACTCTTCTGAAGATAATTTTTGTTTGTTTTTTCAGTCTCCAAGAAATATGAGGTTAGGTTAGAAGATCTACGATTCCATAATGTCTCTTCTAGAGTCAACATTCCATGTTTGAAGATCCCTTCCAGCTCTAAAAATCCATATGATTTTAAAGGGCTTTCCAAGTGTAACATTTTAAGCTGTGTTCTAAGGTCTGTGCCCATGCTAACATTATATATTCTAAAGGCCTTTCCAGCTCTACCACTCTAAGACCCTGCAGAGCTCTAACATTATCTGTTTTAAAGGCTCTTTTATTTTTTTGCTTTTTGGAGGGCGGAAGGTAGGGTTAAGTGACTTGCCCAAGGTCACATGGCTAGTAAATGTTAAGTGTCTGAGGCCGGATTTGAACTCAGGTCCTCCTAATTCCAGGGCCAGTGCTCTATTCACCATGCCACCTTGCCACCCCTAAAGGCTTTTAATAAGATCTAGATTTAGAGCTAGAAGAACCTGGAGGCCAGGGAGTTCAACTCCCTCATTTGATAGATGAAGAAACTGAGTCACACAGTTAATAAGTATCTGAGGACAGATTTGAATTCAAGTCTTTCTGATTCTAAGTTCAGTACTCTAGTCATTATTCTATTCTCCATCTTTTTTATTTGGAGGGGGGAAGGCAGGGCAATTGGGGTTAAGTGACTTACCCAAGGTCTTATAGCTAGAAAGTGTTAAGTGTCTGAGGCCAGATTTGAACTCAGGTCCTCCTGACTCCAGGGCTGGTGCTCTATTCACTGTGCCACCTAGCTGTCCCTATGCTCCATCTTTTACTAAGTCTTTAATTATAGTGGTTTATAGAAATAAAGTCTCCACTTCTATGAGTGTTCATAGTAGAGGGAAATTTATGAAAACTCTCCCTCCATCTACCAATTATGAAAATGACCTGTCTCCCAACTCAGCATTCACATGGAAAAGGTAAGATGGATGTTGTGTTTTGGTCAGTGAGATCCACCATGATTGCTAAAATTTCTAATTAACAATGTTCATTTTAGGTATGTAACATTCACTATTCATTTTAGGGCTTAAAGAAATATAAACTCAACAATGAAAAGAATTCCCCTTAAGGTAGGGTTGGTAATCAGGGTCCATAGCATGCTGCTGAATTCTCTGATTATAGGTACAGGGTGAAGAAATGAGGACAAACACAAAATTAAAGCTATCTTCCCACTGTGCAACACTTTCATTTGGATGAATAAACCTGTCCCTCATGGTTAGAGAAGAGAAAAAAGTCACACTATAGGATATAGTGTAGCCTTCAGTATGTTATTTCCTAGAGAAAATAAACAAGAAGAAGGAAGTTAATTGTCCAAAAGATCACAGGCAGCCTGCAGCCCAATGGAATTTACCCAGCCACTTGACTTTTTTTTTACTCTATTTATGATTCAGGCAGATGTTTTCTAACTTGACACCTTTGGAAACTTCATTCATCAGTTTTCTGCCATTATAAAAGACACATGTCAGCCCTACATAGCCAAATGGGGGTTTGCCACAGACTTTTTCTAAAATAAAACTGACACCTTAGCCTAATCAAAAGACACATCATTTTTCTCTTGTCGCTAAATAGCACAGCTACTGAAATTGTCCTGGGCTGCCATTCAGTAGAATGCTTTGGAAAGAGTCTCAAAAGGAAAAATCCTATTTGGACCTCTGCTCTAGGCTTCTACTGTTTCTTCCCAGCCTGCTTGGAGGATGGGGTGACATAGTATATATGACAAGGAAAATATGATTTCCATTTTTTTAATTTAAGAAAGACCCAAACAAACAAAAAAACAACATCCCAAGTCCTATCATTTCCTTTGTAATCTTACTTTGTTTTTGCCTCTATGGCAATATGACAAATTCCTGGCCTTCATTAAATATAGCTAAATCAAGAGTGAAAGCTATGCTTTAAAAGAAGAGTTCTTAAGCTGAGGCCCATGGATCCCTAAGGGATCTGTGCATAGATTTCAAGGAATCCATGAACTCGGATGGGAAAAAATAATTACATCTTGATTTTCACTAACTTCTAATTATAATTTAACATTTCCTTCAGTTATGGACCTAGGGAGCAAAGGGTTCCCTAGACTTCCTCAGACTGTCAAAGGGATCCATTACACACACACACACACACACACACACACACACACACACACACACACACGGTTTAAACAGATTTGTCCTAAGAGGCTTAAGAGGCCAATCTTCTCCATCCATCCATCATGCTCCTACTATATACCCTATACCATGCCATATATAGCTAGGTTCTGGAGATATATAGTTGAAAATGAAACAATGTCAATATACCAGTCCATATAGTCTACCCTAAGAGAATGAAAACAATTTGAGGAAAGCCATTATTCCACTTTTGTCTTTGTATTATAGGCATCCTTCAGGTTTAGAACAGTAACTGTGGAATGGCAGGTAATTAGCAAAGGTAATCTAAACACTTTTTGATTGAGAAATTGATTATTACACTAAATTCTTCTCTTGCCATTATTACCACAATTGGCAAAAATGTTGGCAAAACACATCATCATCATCATCATCATCATCATCATCGTTAAAATCTACAAAATCCTTTACACATACTATCTCATTTGATTCTCACAACAACCCTAGATACTATTATCCCCATTTTTATAGTTGAAAAAACTAAGGCAAACAGAAGTTAAATAACTTCCCCAAAAGCTAGTGTCTATGGCTGGATTTGATCTCAAGTCTTGACTCCAAACCCAATGCTCTGTCTACTGTTTTACCTAGTGGAGTAGCTAGATAGCATAGATATTATAATTTCCATTTTATCAATGAATCAAATGAGGGTCAGCTTAGGTTAATAAGAACAACAATAATAATTATTGATATTTATATAGTACTTTAAGGTTTATGAAGCACCATACATGTTATTTAATCCCTACGAGAATCCTGTGAGTTAGGCACTATTATTATCCCCATTGTATAAATGAGAAAACTGAGTCACAGGGAAGTTAAGTAACTTGCTCAGGATCACACATTAAGTGTCTGAGACAGAATTCGAACTCAGATCTTTCAGTCCAATAGTTCAATAACAAGACCAATACTCTTCCCTGCTTCACAAATTGGTTAATGTAATTTTCCTGTGACCTTTATGTCCATTCCTTCTGACTTTATTATTTCTTTTCAGCATCCCACATACTTTTACCTTAATTAACAATTTGTTTACTGACTCTGCTCTTCACTTAGCCCTCAGATCTGATTGTGCTTTCCCATTTTTCCCATCTTCGCTGTACCCAGACCTCTTGGAAATAATGCTGGGTAGAGAAGATTGCTTTCTTGAGGGTCCCACACAACTCCAACTGCTTTAATTCCTTCCCATAAAATTCAGACCTAACAATTCTCCATAGAACCCACCCAATCTTGATTCAAAATGAATGCTTTATCTCCTCCATGCCCTATGGTCATGATCTGATATCTACCTCAAAGGAAATATAACAATTAAATTCCACTAAAATTCATTAAGCACCTAAGATATATAGACAGATAGACAGACAGAAAGACAGACAGACAGATAGGTAGATAGATAAAGATAGGTAGACAGATAGATAGAATGGATAGATGAAAGATAGATAGAAAGATACACAGATAGATAAAAAGACAGATAGAAAGATAGACAGACAGTAGAAAGATAGATAGACAGATAGACAGAGACACACAAATAGGTAGATAGATAGATAGATAGATAGATAGATAGATAGATAGATAGACAGATAGAAAGAAACATTATTAAAGGTGCTGGGGACATGATGACTTCATTTTGTCTTCATTCCTAGGTTCCAAATTTAGAGTGATAAACAGAACCTAGCAGCACATTATTTAGAAGTAGAAGGTACCTTAGTGTACAGATGCAGAAACTGAGATCCCCTGAAATTAAATGACTTGTTCAAGGTCAACAATAAGTAAGTAACAAGGTAGGATTTGATCACAGGAACCCTGACTACAAATTGAAGACTCTTTCACCACCTAGTGAATTTATCTTCATCACTTTAGCTGTCATTAAAGATGTTGGAATACAAACATGCACATTTTAAAGAGTCCAGTTAGTGCCGCAGTGTTGGGCCTGTAGTCAAGACTCATCTTTCTGAATTAAAATTTGGCCTCAGACATTTACTAACCATGTGATCATCATTTACAATAAGCTTTTCCTAACACTTTTTAATTCTAATGTCTTCTCTTATTAATTATTTTCTATTTATCCTATTTATAGCTTGTTTATACATATCTGTTTGCTTGTTTTCTACGCCTATAGTTTTTAAGCTCCTTGTCCATCTTTTGGACTGTCTTTTGTCTTTCTTTGTATCCTTATCACTTAGCATAATGTCTGTCAAATAGTAGACACTTAATAAATCCTTATTGACTGATTAATAGCTGTATGACACTAGTCAGGTCACTTAAACTCTTCAAATTTTAGTCTTTTCATCTGTAAGATGGGAATAATGTTTAAGCTATCTAATTCATAGGGCTATTATGAAGTTCAAATACGATACTATTTTCAAAGTCCTTTGCAACTATAAAGCTCTCTAGAAATGTGAACCATTTGGTTCTCAAAGTGTGGTCTAGGAATCCTGGGGAGACCCCAAGATTCTTTCAGAGCATCTATAACATCAAAACTCATCACAATAATATTAATTTTTAAAAATATTTTAAGACTTTTAAATATAGTGTATATTAATACGATATATATACATATATAATTTTAAAATATGGTATATATCAATAGCTATAGACCACATAAACAAAAGCTCTTTAAGGGGACTCAATAATTTTTAATAAATTTTTAAATAAAGTAAAATTTTTAATAAATTTTAGACAAAAGAAATAATTATTAGTCTTATATTAGACCATGATCTCTGAGGATCCTTCCAATGCTAATGGTCTCTAGTCCAAGATCCTTCTAGCTTAAACACTCCGTTTTCTGTGTTGTAAGGTCTTTTCCAACTCTAACATCCCATGGGTGCATTGGCTGATTCTAAGGTATCACTATGGAGAAACAAAAGGAAAGCAGTGATTACCATTGCTTTAAGCAGTTGCCACTGGTGCTCATCCTGACATTGAGAGGAGCTCTTTTCTAGGATGTACTGTTCTTTTAGCTCCTGAAGGAGACTCTTCTTTCTGGACATTCTCATCTGGGTCATTGTGGCTGCAGCAATATTCCGTAGGGAGAGTCTTCTGAGGATTGAGCTCAGCATGAGCTTGTGTTTCTGTAATATGTGTCTTCTTGACCTGTGGAAGGCACTGTGGTTTTAATAATCATCTCCACATTCAGCATCTTGAAACAGAGAGACACACAGAGACACCCAAAAGTGTGATCATGCACAATCACAATGGCCTGGGTAAATTTCAAATGAAGGAAAACATTTTTGGGTGAGATGTCAGAAACTTTCAACAGTCAATTCTAAAAGTCAATTCTATACTTCTAAAAACAGGACTGCTTAATAATACACACGCTAAATTATAGCATGAGGAGAGGTATGATCATGTTTTGTTTTTCAGTAGTCTTAATCATGTCTGACTCTTTGTGACCCCATTTGGGGTTTCCTTGGCAAAAATGCCAGAGATGCCTAGTTAAAAAATGCTATCTTGAAGAAATCATTCCCTTTCTCTGGACTTTAGATGCCTTGCCTGTAAATTCCTTCCTAGCTGTAAATTTCTACTATTTGTGTCTGTATCTTTTCTTCCTCACTTGATTATAAATTAAGCGAAAGTTAGAAGTATACCTCATACAATTTTGTGTCTCCCCCAGCAACTAACAATTCTCTATATACAGAGGGTGCTTAATAATTGCCCATTAATTCCATTTTAGGACCCTGGGGAAGGCATGATTCTTAGCTTTTCTTTTAAATTCATCTCTTGAGTCACTGGCACACATTCTTAAGACTCCCAAGGTAGAGAATCATGGTTCTCGTGCATTGCATTCTCTCACTGTCAGTATGCACAGAATATTTTGTGTATGCTCTTTCAGAAATGGAAACCAGAAATCAAAGCCAGTAGTACCCATGACTCAAATAAGTTTCTGTATATTGTTGCCATTCAGCCATTTGAGTTGAGTCCACCTTTTCATGATCTTATATGGGATTTTCTTAGCAGAGATACTGGAGTGGTCTGCCATTTCCTTCTCCATCTCATTTTACAGATGAGGAAACTGAGGCAAGAAGGATTAAGTGACTTGCCCAGGGTCACATGGCTAGTAAGTGTCTGAGGCCAGATTTGATGGATGGATATGTGACTCATGGATAAGTGAGGTGTTTCTCAAATGATTATTTAGAAGATAATTTGGGATAATAATCACAACCATCATTACACATTTAGTAGGTATTTAATAAATGTTTGTGGATTTGTCAATTAGCTATAATAATAATAATAATAATATTTTCCTAGCATTTAAAGATTCACAAAATGATTTCTTCACAAAATCAGAACACTTTCTATGCATTATATCATTTGAGCCATACAACAATCCTATGAGTCTTCCTGACTCCAGGCCCAGTACTCTATGCATTATGGCACCACCTAGCTGCCCATCTAAGTACTACACAGAATCTTATGACTCCTACTTGTTCAAGTTAGAGGAGGCACGGGCCCTGGGACTCCAATCTTGTGTGTCCATGCCATGCCACATACTGCAGTGAACGGGGAGGGCAAGAGATCTAAGGGGAAGGCTATCAAGCTGCAGGTTCCCAGGCTCTATATTCATCCATATTTATTATTTGTTATCAAGATATACCATAACCATAAAGCCTCCAGGAGCTGCAGATTGTCTTCTAGTTCTCTGTGCCAGGGCTCTGGCTTCCCTGTGTTGCCCCTACATGATTACCTTCTGAATGTGAATTAGTTCTTCCCTTTTTCTAGCTGCCCTGGAATAGTGAAAAGGAGAGTGGGAATCTTCACTGTCCAAGTGGTAGCACCTGTACCCAAGAACATAGAGTCCAGAATCATAGAAATGAATAGGGCTTTGGAACATAGAATACAAATTATCTCCCCCTGAACCCTACTCAGACTTTCAATGTCCCACTCTTTTGACTTATACTCACTCTTCACTGAGACCACCCAGATGGCATAACACTCCATGGATAATGCTTTCATATTTCTCCAAAAAGTGTTTCTGCATGATGGCAGACAAGGCATACTCTTCAGTCCACAGCTAAACAAAGGAAGCAAAATTGGTGAGTTTTCCTCAAGAGTTAGAAAAACAGTGTTGTGTAGTAAGTAGAAAGAGCATTGGCCTTAATTGTCAAGACCTAGGTTTGAATCTTGGTTCCATCACCTACTATACATAACTATATGTGAAAAAGGATAAAAATATTTGGACTACAGTTCTTATGTTATAAGTAATGTGGCAACGACAATGTGGGTAATATGCTGAATTTGGATCCCAGAAGCACTGGGCCTGAATATCAATTCTTGGTTGTATGACAATGGACAGTTTACTTCCATGAGCCTCAGTTTTCTCATATGTAAAGACATAGTAATATCTGTAGTACTTATGCATTAGGATTGTTGTATGACTCAAATGATATAATGCATAGATTTTGTGGAGAAATCACTTCGTGGATCTTTAATTGCCAGGAAAATATTATTATTATGACTAATTAACAAATCCACAAACATTTATTAAGTGCCTACTAAATGTGTAATGATGGTTATGATTATTATCCCAAATTATCTTCTAAGTAATCATTAGAACAACACCTCACTTATCCATGAGTCACATATCCAGCAAACCTTATTTATCTAGAGGACAGAGAGACTATCAGAGTTGTACCAAGGAAATCATTTTAAAAAGTCAAAAATAGTGTGAAAAATAGGCATGGTGGGATATTGGAAGGCCAGGGTAAAATCCTGGCTTTGCTGTTTTTAACTGTGTGATCATAAGGAAATCATTTAAATAAACTGAGCCTTAGTTTCCTCATCTATAAAAATGGGAATCTCAAGAGACACATACTCTATTGCACAGGATTGTTGTGAAGAAAGTATGTTGCAAACCATAAAACATGACATAAGTAGGATTTATGGGATTTCAGTAGCTGTAGACTCAAAAGTTGAGAAGTTGACAGGGTTTCTTCATTTGGGTCATGGCAATAAGTATGGTCTGGAAATAGACTGGCATCAAAGCTTTCCTGAGTTTCAAAAAATAGAAAATTGATAAGTAATACTTAGGTACCATTGTCATTCTTGTTACGATATAAGCTCCTTGAGAAAAAGGATTATTGAATTCTTTCTATTTGTATCTTCAATGTCTAGCATCGTGCCCAGCAAACAGAAGGCAATTGATAAATGTTTGCTGATTGATACTTAATTATCCTAAATTACTTATGAAAATTTGTACCTACCCTAGTCAGGCTATCAGTAAAGTGTTTTGATTAAAGACCAAGTCATGAATACTAGGAGTGTTTGTGTGTAAAGTACTAGAATAAACTTGGAAGTATAAAATTCTAGAGAAGGAAGGTACCCAAGAACATAGAGTCCAGCATCATAGAAATGAACAGGGTGTTAGGAGATAGATTACAGACTGTTAAAGGTATAGACAATCTTGGAACATAGAATACAGAATACTAGAATGAAAGAACCCTTCGAGTTTGGAAACAGAAAAGGTACTTTAAAGCATAGAATGTTTAATATAAAAGCCACCTTAGGACTGACACCTCACTTATGGAAGGGATCTTAGGAGATCAAGCAGTTGCGCATGGGTTTTATAGATGATAAGAGTCCCAGAGCATTGGTAGTGGCTTGTTCAAGGTTTGCTCAGTCTTTTTCATTTTGTCCAACTCTCTAAGACCCCATTTGGGGTTTTCTTAATAAAGATACTAGAGTGGTTTGCCATTCCTTCTCCAGCTCATTTTACAGATGAGGACACTTAACCAAACAGGGTTGAGTGACTTACCCAGGGTCACACTGCTAGTATATGTCTGAGGCCATGAGGCCAGATTTGAACTCAGAAAGATGAGTCTTCCTGACTTCAGGCCTGGCACTCTATCCACTGAATAATTGCCGTAAGAAAGAAATGAACCATAGACCTTTTGAACTTAGATTTAGTGAACTTTCCACTATTCCAAAAGGTTTCCACTCAGTACTTTAAACTCACACATACACATACATACACATACATACATACATGCACACATACCACCACTATTACCATCACACACAAACAATAAATTTGCGAGTGAATCACTTCAATTGATTGACCCATCCCAAATCAATTACAGATAACTACCTCAATTAAGCTCCTTTCTCTTAGTTTCAATGTGGCAAACAGCTCGTAGGAGTATGAGTTGTATGCTGAATGTTAGTAAATATAGATCCCCTGAAAATAGTGATCAAAATATAGGACCAAGAATGTGAACTCTATTTTCCTTGAAGTTGTGAGTTGCAATAATTTACTGGAAATTTCAAAGGCAGTTTGTTAAAGGTCTCTGACTCATCTTGGTTAAAAATTTGAAATAGCTTGGCCAAATGCTCAGGAAGCCAAGAAAATGGCCTCATTTCTACAACCTTGAGGAATGTGGCTGCCCAGATTGGCCCTATCTTTAGGACAGACACATGCTCTTTTTCTAGTGCCTGCTTCCAGGATCTGGACAAAACAGAAACAACTCAAAATGTACAAGCATACCAAGGACTTGTGTCTATATGTTTTCCATCCCTTATAATTATGCAGGAGGTTAATTTGTGAATGTCAGAGTACCTGAAAGAAAGATCAAGATAGAACCCATGGAGCCAGATGTTAAGAAAGAGCCCTGAACCTTAGACCTAGGCATGCCATACTGCCTCCCTTTGTAATTTATATGCCATGGCCTAAAAATTCATCCCGCAGTAGTCAACCCTATGGTGATGATTTTCTCTCAGCTTAGCTAAACAAGGCCTTAGAGGATAAATATACAGTCTCCCAAAGCAGCCTGATACAGGAGATAGGGCATGGAACTAGCTAGCTGTGTGACGGTGGTGACCTCTCTTTGCCTCAGTGTCTTTATCTTTAAAATGAAGTGGTTGGACTAATAACATATGTTAACTTTAATTTCATACCCCATATTTAAAGCTTGCTTGGTAGTATGGATGGTAAGAATTTGGTACAGTGGAAAGAGGGACAGATTTAGAGTCAGAAAGCCTATGTTAGACTCTTGAAGGCTTTGCTCCCTACTGCCTCTATTACCCTGAGAAAGTCATTTAATTTCTCCAGGCCTCAGTCTTCTCATAAGTGGGTTAGACTGGGTGATATCCAAGATACTACTTCTTTCTAAATCCAGTGACTCCAGACTTTGTGCTCTGTTGGTATGGTCTTGGAGACCCTAGAGTTTCCTCTATGGCAAAGAAAAACGAGACTCAAGGAAAACTGGAAGCATTCTAAATTGGTACCTCCTCCTTCTCATATTTATATGATACTTTATAATTTAAAAAAGTGTTTCATTCCAACATGACTGTGAGGTAAGGCGTGCAAGTATGATTCTTCCCCCTTCATACAGGCAATGGCTTATGCATGGCCACAGGACTAAGTATCACAGATCTTCTGACTCCTAGAGATTCCTGTACTACATTTTGCTGCTTTCTCTTTTCTTCTTTCCTCTCCTTGTCCTTTATTTTGCTGCCTGCTTGTATAGCCCTACTTGAATTAACTCCCCTCAAAAGTTCTCAGAGCAAGAAAAAAAACAGTATAAGAAAGATAGAAATAAACCAGATGAAGGTTTCTGATGACAATAGATTTCTAGATTGACCAAGCAAAAACCCAGCTGTATTTTTCTTGATTCATTCAAGTTCCATATTCCTCATCATGTCTCCAAAGTGAGAAAAAACATAAAGATACCAATAAGTTTCACTTGAGAAAAATGGGAAGGGGAAGATAGCGATTTAGAGTATTTCTAGTTTTCCTTAAGTTTCATTTTTCTTGAGTTTTTTTGTTTTTCATTCAATAAGCACTTATTAAAGGTCTATTGTGTGCTAGGCATAGTACTAGGTACTGGGGATAAAAAAACAAAATCAAAACATTCCCTGCTTTCAAGGAGCTTACTTTCTATGGAAGGGGGTTGGGAGTACATCTACAAATGCAAAATAACTTCTATGGTATTGTCAATCACAACTGGAAAACTGAGGATAAGCCTCCCTGCGTCTTTAGAAGGTAGGACAAGCTAAGCTTTGAAGGAAGCTCCAGGGATTCTAAAAATCAGAGGTGGGGAGGGAGGCATTCTAGAAAAAAGGGGGACAGCCTGTGCAAAGGCAGGAAAATGATATATGGAATGTCTTATATTAAGAATCTCAAGGCAACCATTTGTCTGGAACATAGAATGTATGAAGAAGAAGAATGTCCCATAAGCCTGGAATGGCAGGCTGGAGACAGGTAATTATGGGCTTTAGAAGTCAAACAGAGCAGTTCATACTTTATTATTCTAGATACAAGAGAAAATCAGTGAAGCTTTCTGAGCAAAGGACTGCCATCACAGAACCTATTTTTTAGGAATTTCAATTTGTTGGCTATGTGGAGACTGGATAAGAGAGAGAGGAAAGATGCAGACAGAAAGACCAATCAGCAGGCAACTTCAATTGCCTAAAGAAGATACGATTAGGAGCTAAACTAGTGGGAGGACAGCTAAGGATATGATGTGAAAGATTTTGTGGGGGTAGAAAGACTTGGCAACTGATTGGATTTGAAGGGTATGAGAGAGGAAATAATGGATAAAGACTCTATAAAGTTGTAAACCTAGGTTCCTGGAAGGATGGTGGTGCCATGATAACAAATAGGGGATTCTGAAAGAGATTTTTTTTGGCAGAAAAGTGAGAATTCTATTTTTTTGAAATGTTGAATTTGTGATATCTGTATGACACCTGGCTAGATATTCATAATCAGAAGTTTTTGGAAGAGGCTTGGAGTTCAGGAGCTATATATATCTATATCTATATATATAGATATATAGATATATATAGATATAGATAAAGATATAGATATAGATACACACACACACACACACACATATATAAATCTGGGAGTCATCTTTAAATCATATAGTTGAATAGTTGATAGTTGAATCAATTGGAACTGATGAGATCATTGAGAGAGAACATAAAGAAGAAGAATGGGCCTCCCCCTCCTCCTCCTCAGAGCACTGGGACAAACCCAGACAAAGACAGTGGCACATGAATGTTGATCCAGGAAAGAAGAGTGAGAAGGAGTTAAATCAAGTCAGAGGAGAATCAGGAAACAATAGAGTCATGAAAACTCAAGGAGGAGAGAATGTCTAGGAGGTGGGGATGTCAAATACTGTCAAACACTGCAGAGAGGTCAAAAAGAATGAGGGCATAGAAAGGACCATCAGGTTTGGCAATTAAAGGATTTTAGTCACCTCAGAGGGACAATTTCAGTCAAGTGGTGAGGATGGAAGCCATATTGTAAAAGGGTGGGAAAGAAGTGGGAGGTGAGACAGTAGGGGCAATGCATAAGATATCTTTCTTCCCCCTAGGAGTTTGAAAAGGAGCAGAGATACTAGTTAATCTGAGTTAGATCTTGGTAGATACTGAGTTTGAGATTATGGAAGGAAAAAGTGAAGGTATTTTTATTAAGGATATAGAATAACTAAGTATATTTATAAACAGTGAGGAAGGAGCTAATGTGTAAGATAAATTAAAAATATAGCAGAGAGAAGGGATTAATTGATGGAACAAGTTCCATTAAGAAATGAGACGGAATGGAATCAAAAGCATAAGTAAAGGGACTGGCTTGTGCATGGTTTGTTCTTCATTCCTGGAAGAGGACAAAGACATCAGGAAGGTGATGCCATAATTTGCAAATTAATTGGATTTAAATGAGGGAGGGCTGTGCAAAGTCAACAGCCTCACTTTCTCTTCCAGGGCCATCTGGGTCCAGTTGTCAGATATAGATCAGGGCAACTCAAGGTGGCCCAAGATGCACTAGGAGACATTGGCTTTTTAAGCTAAGGTCTTTCCAAATTCTCACTTTGAGGCAACACCCATTCAGTTGGTTGGCACTGGTAAGTAGAAGAGCCACTTGTTCTGAGATCAAGTCTAAGGAAGATAGAATGGGGGAGAGTGATGGTGAAGTTAAGTATAGAATTGAAGAAAAGGAAGGGCATTTAATGGATAGCCATTTTATTTTTCTTCAGTAAAAGAGAACAAATTCTTTAGTGAGATACAGAGTGGGAGGGGTGGCAAAGGTCACCTGCAGAAAAAAAAAAAAAGAGAAGGCTTAGCACAGATACTGTGGTGAGTAAAAAAGAAGTAAATCCATGAAGAGTGAAAGGATTGGCATATAATAGCAAAGGTCCAGTTAATATTACATATAAATTTGTGGTGGACCCTCTCTGCATGACTGTGTGACTTTGGTGGTACATGTGTAGGAATGGAAATGGTATGTGTAGGAATAATACAAGATTGAAGTTTGGAAATAGACTGGGGCAATAGAAAAAGTAAACAAGGAATTCAAGGCCATAGGGCAGTGGAAAGTTGATCTGGTCAACTGCAGGACCTAGATTCCAAAGACAGAAGAGTGAGGATGTATAAGGCATGATAGGATGGGAAAATAGGGAAGGGCAGAGTGATAGAGGTGATAGTTATGAAAAGAGTTTTAGGAGAGATGTGGCAGAGGGAGCAATGGAAGGATAAAAATCCATGGTCAGGGGAATTTCAGAGTTATGGATTATGTGGGAGGAATACTTGTGAGTGACATGATTTTCTTTTTGTGGGACTGAAATGGAGCGATGATACAGATCAGTGGTGTCAAACTAAACAGGAGCCACAAAATCATATATAGGGATCTTTGTAGCCTGCATTTTGAGTAAGAAATACACATATTAACATAATATGTTTTACTGTATCTTTTACTTACTTTATTAAATATTTCCCAATATCATTTTAATCTGGCTCGGGCTATACTCGGGAGCTGAGCAGATGTTTGACACCTATCATGTAGATCACAGTCTTAAGAAGGTTGATGAATTGGAAAGCCAG
Organism: Gymnobelideus leadbeateri; assembly: GCA_011680675.1. Taxonomy (NCBI): domain Eukaryota; kingdom Metazoa; phylum Chordata; class Mammalia; order Diprotodontia; family Petauridae; genus Gymnobelideus; species Gymnobelideus leadbeateri. The sequence continues at coordinate 228,279 of WOXC01001127.1, forward strand.
TGTATTTGAAAGGACATCAACCCTCTGTTTACCTTCATGTAAAGTTTATTCCTCATGTCTTCATTAATGAGGCAATGTGGAAAATGAGAGAGAATGACAGTCTCTAAATATCTTGAGGCAATTTAGAGCAATTAAAGAATCAATCAGTAAATTAGTTATGACTTATACAACCTGAGGAAATGCTATCTTGATCATACTTATTTAATCAGTTGATGAGGTCCTTAAACTTGTCTGCACATGAAGCTATTCATGAAAAAGTTCTGGATGAGCCAAGAAAAATTTACAGATGAAGAGAAGGGAAGAGAAGAGAAGAGGAAAGGAGAGGAGAGGAGAGAAAAACAGAATTTAGGTCTGATCATTCCCTAAAATAACCAAAGTTATTTCCATTATCTGCAGGTCACTGCTAGATTATAAATATTTGTCTAAAAACAGTTGTACTGATTTTGCTTCTATACCAATGTGAAACCTCAGACCATCTAATTCAAAATTAGTAGATGCTGATTTTCTAATTACCCAGTTGCCACATCTCTCATAAACAGTCTCATAAATGGCCCTGGACATTTCACATGCCCTCAAGTTCCCAGATTTTCAATGAAATGGCAGGATTTCTCATTAGCATCCATTTTACTCTCCTACCCCAAAATTTTTAGTGACTTCTTGTTGCCTATTAGGATAAAACACAAACTAAGGCTGGCTCCTTTCCTGTTCTTGTGGATTTTTCCAGCCTGTCTTCCATGTCCAGAACACAATTCTTCCATATTTCCATTCCCAAGGTCCCATTCAGGTGCCACTGCTTTCAAGATGATTGGATTCCAAGATTCCTGATTCCTCCATGTGAAAAGTATGTTTTTTCCAAAAATTTCTTATGTATTATTTGTATTATGTCTTATTATTAGATATCTAATCTCATCTTTTCTCCTAACTCCTTCTACCTTGTATCATACTTATCTGTCTTCCTAACTTATTCTTCTAATGGAGTATAAGCTCCTTGAGGGTAGGGACTTTGTAAGTTTCTTTTTTTTTTCTTTGCATCCCTACTACCTAGCACAGGATGCTGTACATAGTAGATATTTAATGTCTGCTGAATTGGACAGAACCATCAAATGTTTGTGCATTTAAAAAATTCAGGGTATGATAAATGTGATTAGTCTATCTATGGTTTTAAATGAAGCATGGCTTCAGAATGCAGCTGATTGTAAATAACAATATTATAAAAAAAATGCCACACATGTATGACTGGTAAGCAAGTAGAGCCTCTGAACATAGCTCATCTACCTATCTATATATCAAGCTAGCTAGCTAGGTGCCAATTAATGTGAATAATGAACCCTGTGAAATAGTCTCATTTCTCTAAATTTGCAGGTTAATTCATATTTGAAATTGTATTTATGTAAAATATGTTCATTTGTTCCAGCTTAATGAAAATATATGATAACAGCTTTTACATACTGTGATTATTTCATAGGATTCATTATTAACACTGACTGATACCTAGCACACATTCTCTCTCTCTCTCATAACACCTATATATAATATATAGGATTATACACATATAATAAGAATGCATATAAATGCATATATATACATATATTATGTACATATGTAAGTATGCATACCTACATACATGGATTTGTGTACATACAAATACACATGCATGTATACATGTGAATGCATATATACACACACATTATGTCTTATGCAAATATATAAATATGTAAATTAAATGTGTGAAAATATAAATATATAAAATGTATATATTATATTGTATCATATTATATGTTAAGTTCTATATATCATATTATATTATATATAGTATAACATATTATATGTTCAAATACTTTTTTCCATTTTTACAATCCTGAGACGTCAGATTTTCAGAGTGATACTGATCTGGCTGTTATAACCAAGTGTAATACCTGTTTCTCTTGGTCAAGAAGTTCTTGAAAAAGTGTCCACTGCTTTTCTCGGAATCGGTCTGACTTCTCCAAGTCAAGGGCTCCATTGTGTTGAACATCTTGTTTTAAGTGCTCACATTCTCCCAAGGAAAGGCCAGTCACTCCCAAGAGAGTATGAAGAAATGTTTCTTCTGTGAGTTTTTCAAAAGTTTGGATGCTACTACTATATAGCTCCTAAGAATAAAAATAAAAATAAAAATGAGCAGAATTAATCCTTCAGGATTACAATGCCTTGGAACAGTAATTGGGGGGCCATGTGGGGTGGTGGAAAATGGGTTCTTCTTGGACTTGGAACAAGACTCTGACACTCAGTACTTATGTAACTGTGGGCATGCCACTTTATTTCTCCAGTTTCTTACTTTCCTATCTGCAAAATCTGAACCTCATCTTTTACCCTAATTCATTCATCTTAACTCATTGTTGGAAGATGGATAGAGAGCTAGCCTAGGGTTCAAGTTCTACTTCTGACACAGATGATCTAGGTGGCCCTGGGTGAGTCACTTAACTTTACAGCATTTGAGGCACCTAAAACTTTAAGTTTCAGAGCCAGTGGGGACCTGCACTGGCAAAGGGTGTTTCCTCATTGGAACTTTCTTACAGCAATGAAATCACAGGCTTGACTTTTTGCCTCTCCCCCTTCCCCTTTCCCCCCAAAAAGAGGTTGAGATGATCTCTAGGGTAGGGGTTCACAAGTTTTTGTATGTGTGTGTCTTACACCTCACTGGCAATCTGGTGAAGCCTTTGTCCTCCAACTCAGAATATTTTTAATAGCCAACATTTATAATAGCTAGTATTTAAATAATGCTTAAGGCTTGAAAAGCATTTTATAAATTTTATCTCATTTTATCTCCATCCTGAGAGATAAGTGCTATTACTATCATCCCATTTTAGAGATGAGGAAAACAAAGCAGATAGATTATTTGCCAGGGTACTGCAGCTAGTGTGTATCTAAGGCTGGATTTAAATTCAGGTCTTTCTGAGTCCAAGTCCAGTGCTTCATCCACTCTCCCACCTAGCAGCCACTAATTGTATAAAATAAAATACATAGGATTACAAGGTAAACCAAAATTTGTAGAAACTAAAGATGCATTTCCCCCCTCCCAAATCACAGACAAATCTATATAGACCATGTTAAGAACCTCTGTGCTAATGTGACTTCTTTACACCCTTCTGTATGCTTTATGACAGCTAAGTAGTACAGTGGGTCTGGAGTCAATAAGACACAAGTTCAAATCTGGCCTCAGACACTTACTAGCTATGTCTCCCTAGGCAAGTCACTTAACCCTGTTTTCCTCAGTTTCCTCATCTGTAAAATGAACTGGAGAAGGAAATTGCAAACTACTCCAATATTTCTGCCAAGAAAACCCCAAATGGGATCAGGAAGAGTTGACCACAACTGAAAAACAACTCAACTACATTTGCTTTATATTTACTTGAGCACACGTTGTATTCCTCCCTCTTCTGTTCACCCAGTGGAATGTAATCTTGAAGCTTACCACTGCTTTGTTTTTATCTTTGTATCTTCAATGTCATGCCTACGGCCTTGTTCATAGTGGGCACTGCTTACTGAAATGAATCAAATTCCAGCTTTAATGATCCAATACCTGCTAAGGATACTCCTTTTAATTCCTTCCATCTGATATGTTGAGAGGATTCACCACCACTCTTTTTAGAGACCAACAAGGCAATGCTAAAATGATCTGAGCTCAGTCTTATCTGGTTCACAATGCCTAGGATCAAGGGCTTTGTGAGATGGTATAATTAGAAGCAAGGAGCCAAAGATGAGTGCCTATCTTGATGTGCACTCCTCCAAAGCCTTCATCTCAAGGAAGAGTTCTTTGGGTTGGTAAGCTAAAGGTCCTCCTTGATCACCAAAGCCTCTCAGGAAGGGCTTCATACTAAATTATTACCAACTCCTTTATGGCCAAGCTATTAAAACCCATTCATACTAAATGATCAGAATCTATTTACATTTATACTAAACTATTCGCACTAAGCTATTTAGAATTCATTAATATTTCCTGGTGAATTAGTGCATTTTATACATACACACACACATACATACCGCCCTTATAAGGAGGGATCAGATAAGGGATAACAACATTTGAAATGTATGATGCAGATCATACCCCCCTACACAACCCCACCCCAATCATAACCTCTCTATATTTTCTGCTTCTATTTGTTTTTATACTTTGATCTGCTTTGGCTCTCAAAAGTCAATATTTTGCCTTATCCTTATCCCAGGAAGAAATGGGAGTCTATAATCCATTATTCTCTCCAAGGGGTCAGAACTCTTCCACCTCCCTGGTTGAGACATCGTATGTCTCTAATGAACTTCTCTTGTAATACTGTGCACTAAAATGATTTGTTTATGATGTGTTTTCCTACTAGACCAGGAATTCCTTGAACTTTGTATCTCTCCCAGTGCCTAGCCCAGTGCTCTGTATCCAGAAGGTGTTTAATAAATGCCTGGGGTATGAGAGCTCATATCTGTAATCCCTGCTAGGAGGCTGAGGCTAGTGGATCACTTGAGTTTGAAGTTCTGAACTTCAGCATGCTAAGGCATTCAGATACATGCACTGTCTAGTACCAATGTGGTGAATGCCTGGGTACAATGCCTTAGGAGAAGCATTAGGTGAGGCTGAAAATGAAACAGGTGAAAAAGCCCTTGCTGACAAGTAGTGGGTTGGCCCCATGCAAAGATGCTACACTTCCAGCGTGGGTGAGATAGGGAGACCCAATCTGCTCCTCCTGCCAAAAAAAAATGAGGCATGAAGGAAGGAAATCAGGCAGTCAGACTGGAGGACTACCTCACCACAGTTGGGAGCAGATCCTTTAATGGAGGGATGCAATTACATATTTTTCGTATAAAAGATCTATTTAGAGATTTATTGTTCATTAAAGTACTCACAAAAGAGGGACATGTTGTTTCCAGAGATATTATCGTTTTTTTTAGTTTCTTTCAAATTTTCTTTTGTTAAAACAGAGTGTATTCTCCATTTGATATGTGTTCTTAACTTAGTCTATATGCAGGATGCCAGACAATTGCAAAAATTTTTCAAAGCACCTCAGCAATGAACTGTAGTTTTTAAAAAAGATTTTGAGATACAATCTAGACTTCATCTGTATGATGAGGATAATTAGACATTTATTAACCCTCATGGGGTTGTTGGGAGGATCAAATGAGATAATGCATGTCAGTCCCAATCATCATCATCATCATCATCATTATTAATTATGCAAATGGAAGCAGTATTGGGCAGTAGAAAGAGCGCTGGATTTGGAGTCAGAAGACCTGGGTTTGAACAGCAGGATAGATAGTTACCTTTGCTCCTTCCCCAGCTCATCTGTTCATATCTCCCCATCTCCTGTCCCCTACAGCCACAAATACCTTGCATAATTCATCATCCTGTGCCATATTCTGGAAGCCTCAGACCAGGTTTTAACCACATTATACTGTAACTTCTCCACTAGACCTCTCCTTATGTGTCACTGTGGCCAAGGGTTAGCTATGAGTCCTCAACTGCCAGGTAAGCAAGCAAAATGTCTGGCAGGTTCTACCAGGTTTCAGATACAGTCTGATATACTGATTATATGAAGACCAAATTAGCTACACCTGAAGAAGTTCCCTATCAGAAGGTTGGTCAACAGGTGATGATTAATTTTTTGACTAACTGATTTTGGCATAGAAAGTCAGGAAATCATATACTAAGGAGTAGTCTTTAATAACAACAATAATACAAAACAGCTAACATTTATATAGCACTTACAATAAAGCACCTAGAGAGCTAAGTGCTTTACAATGATCTCATTTGATTGTTACAGAAACTCTGGGAGGTAGGCGCTATTATTAACCTGTGGTGAGCCAAAGAGGCCTGAGCCAGGACTTCAGATAATTACCCTGATATCAGTGGACCTGAACAACAAAGACCTCTTCGAGATGCGACTTTTCACTGTCAGCTCTGGAGTTCTTTTGATATGGGTTACACTTATAAGGATGGTATTTGAGTTCTGAGGCTAAGAGGCTCTGCCCCAAAACTTTAGTTGTCCAAAACATTTGCAGGAAGTCAGTTCTTATGCAGATGTTCTTGATGAGGTGGCCTTGGCCATTAGGCTTTGAGGCCAGCTCTCAAGAGCATCCTTTCTGATGTAACTGACTGAGATAAGAGATAACTGCCCAGGACTCTATGGCACCTAGGAAACAATAGGCCTTATTACCATGCTACTTCCAGGATACAACAGACTAAGATAATGATTTCTCTTCCTTCCAGTCCTTTGTCTCTTTGCTCTATAAAAACCTTTCCCTGAGTATCAATAAATGGAGTTCATGGTTCTTCCTTGAGCTACCCACATGGCCTGGTCGTTTCTTATTCACGTCTCCGAATCATGCTAAATGCTGGACACTGAGCAGCCCACGGCATTAACCCCATTTTACAGATGAGAAAACAGGCAAAAAGACTATAGGACTTGCCTGGGGTCACTTGCCCTGTGGACAGGAGGTAACTTGACTATGGACTAATAAGAATAATGTTTTAATCACATAAATAGAATACAAAAAATTATAAAAGAAACTAATTATGTTGAAATAATGATGCATTTTTTTCCAATTCAAGTTCATGCAACCCCTGAAATCAAGTGTGTGGACCCTGGGTTATAAACTTATATCTAAATGTGGCAGTATGGTACCCTTTTTCTAGAGAGAGTAGTCCTAATACCACAAAACCACACTTTTAAAAAATATTGTAATATATTTCAAAGGCTCTGTGAAAGCTGTCAATTTCTTTGATCCTTGGGAACTTTCCAACTTAACAGCCCAAGAACCATCTTCCTCAAAATTTTCACATTTCTTTGATAATTCCTGATTGCTGAGATTCTGTTGTTCTATAAAAGACCAGGGTGTATTTAATGTGGTGAGTTTTTTTTAAAGAAATTGGGGGAACGAACAGAAGTTTTAAAAATTGTTTTTTTAAAAAAGGAACCCTCACCCTAAAAGTTCAGGCTAATCTGTTCTACCTTTTATCCTTCAGTTAGGCATACTTCAAAACTTAACTCAATTTTATTAATGCTGTCAAGCTACTATATACTCAAATGGATTTCTGATCTCATCAATTTGGAAGTTCTGTCCAAGGATGCAGATTACAATCTATCCATGTGCTCTCTCATAAACTGACCACAGGAATTCACCCAAAGTGCTGGAGACCTTCTTTGCTTCTTCTTGTCAGTGGAAAGGCATTAATGGAGCACTCTGGGCATCTCTCCTAGCCACATGAGCAACCTATCTTTACTACTGTTATCATCATCATTTTCATGTCACATGATTCCCTGATGATGCCTTTCTTTCACGGCTGTTCTTTGGAGTTCCTCTTCAGTTATGTGTTACAGTCTGCTCATAATTATCATGCACCTTTTCATTCTCTTCTGTTTGTTTCTCATTTTAATTTCTTTGAAGAGACTCTTCTGTTTCAAGTTTAGTACCATATGACAACCCTATTACAATGTTGATATTAGTAATGTGAGCCTGAACTTTCACAGGAAGCTTAGAATCATTAAAGGAGTTTCATAATGTCCTGAAGGCAATCCTGCAAATTCTTTCCTTGTTCACCTCTGGGTACAGCTTATCTCTTACTAGTATTTTACTATCAATCAATTCACTGAATGAGAAGATTTTTTAAAATGCTTGAATTCATTTCAGTATTGCCTAGTGAGTCTTAATATTCCTTCCTTTACTACAATATCACCATCACTGCAAAAGGTAAAGGAGGCAATATATACAGAAGCACCAATTTTATGTTTTTCTTTGTTTCATGAACTGCCATGGCCTGAGAATCCATTACCTAGGGGCTCATCTACTGAGAGTAAACCTCAGTAGTTGTTAATAGGGGCTCTTAACAAGCTTTTTGAGATTTTTTGTTATTCAGGATGTTATTCAAGGAAGATGAATAACTGAGGGATGTGGGTGATACAAAAAAAAATAAAGAAAATCAACAATCAAGCAAACAATTGTATAAGTAAAAGATAAAGGAAGGGAGATCTGAAAAAGAGATCTGGAGGTTTTGGTGGGCTCCAAGCTCAAGCAATATAAGTCAACAATGCAATCTGATAGCAAAAAAAAAAGCTTACGAGACTATGGACTAATAAGAATAATGTTTTAGGGGCGGCTAGGTGGCGCAGTGAGTAGAGCGTCGTCCCTGGAGTCAGAAGGACCTGAGTTCGGATCCGGCCTCAGACACTTAATGCACACACAAACAAAAACCTAGCCGTGTGACCTTGGGCAAGTTACTTAACCCCAACTGCCCTCCAAAATGCAAAAAAAAAAAAAAAGAATAATGTTTTAGTCACATAAAATAGAATACACAAAATTACAAAAAAGTTGACTTAAAAGAGTCATAATATTTGAAATTAGGGAGGTGATTGTCCCACTACTCTGCCTAGTTCAAATCACATCTGGAGTATTCTATTCTAGGGCTCATATTTTTTTTTCTTTTTGGAGGGCATTTGGATTAAGTGACCCGCCCAAGGTCACATGGTATAAGTATTAAGTGTCTGCAGCTGGATTTAAACTCAGGTCCTCCTGACTTCAGGACTGGTGCTCTATTCACTGCTCCACCTAACCACCCCATCTAGGGCTTATATTTTAGGAATTGACAGCATGGAGCATGTCCAGGATAGACTGAGCAAGGATTGTGAATGCCTCAAGATAATGCCATGTAAGGATCAGTTGAGGGAGCTGGGGATGACAAGCCTGGAAAAGAGAAGGCTTAGGTAGGACATGAAAGTTATCTTCAAGTATCTGAAGGGCTGAATTAGGTTTGTTGCACTTGGCCCCAGGGGTCAGACCTAGGAACAAGGGGTAGAAAATAAAAAGAACCAGGATTAGGCTTGTTATAAGGAAAAACTTGCTAAAGATTTGAACTATTTCAAAGAGGAATGAGAAGTCTTGGGTGATAGTGGGTTCTTCTTCCCTAGAGGTCTTCAAGCAAGGGCTAGATTCTTTTTCAAGTATGGTTTGGGCTTGATGGTCTTTGAGATCCTTACCAATTCTAAGATTCACTGATTCTGGGTCATCTGGGTTGAAATGTTCCTAAACTGTAATGCTTTTTACAACCTTCCTGATAAAGGGGAAAGGAGAAAAACCATAAAAGGGGAGTTGAGTGTCTCTGATAGCCACAGTCCTTTGTAACATTTTCCCTAAGTTTGGTTTAGCTTGCACGACTCGCCCTGCCTGACAAGTGAGACCAGACAGTGAGGCTGCCCATCCAGAGGCTTAGTATTTTGGCAATGTTTCATCCAACCTTTGGAAATGCTGATTTTCTGCTGGGAATCAGGTTGTATTGATTATTCTCTCCTTTGAGACTGCTTTTCTACATAGCTACTTTGGGTTACTTGAACAAATGTAATTGAAGACTTGACTTCTCTCTTAGGCTTTTAGAAAGCAAGAAAAATGAAAGCAGCAAATTAAGATGACAGTTAATTTTAAGTCTATAAAATAGATTGGATGCTGTTGTTTCTAATAAAAAATGGTAGACTTTGACTTCCAATGTGAAATTGTCCAATGGTTCATTCTTTTTACTATCCTCTGATAAGCAAGAAAATGCATTTCTTTCCCCTTTTAATTTTGACATTTTTTTCACTGGGTAAATATTGATTTTCTGCCTTGAATAGACCTAAAATTAATTTGTTTTATTTCCTACTTGACTGCCTCAGCATCTTTGAAATGGCCAGGATAGCTCTGGGGAGATGAAGACTGAGAATGGACTTTTGCCACACGACTCGAAGCATCTATTAATAGAAGCACTGTGTTTAGAATGAAAGAGGTAATAGTCCCAGTGTCCTCTGCTTGGATAGATCACTTATGAACTGTTGAGCACAGTTCTGGGCACCACATTTTAGGAGGACATTGACAACCTGAAAAGCATCCAGAGAGGGGTAACTAGGGATGATGAGGGGACTGGAGACCAGACCCTATGAGAATTAGTTTAAGGATCTGCAGATTTTTAAGCTGACAAGAAACTATTGCAAAGGACAGAGGGGGAAAGGGCCTGATAGTATGTCCCCAGAGAGAAGGAGTGACTTGCCCGATGTCATACAGCTAGAAAGAGAATCAGGTATTCAGACTTAAAATCAAAATCTAGTACACTCTCCACTAAACTTCACTGCCATCTCTCCCCAGACGGCAATAGATGGAGAATATTTCATGCCTCCTGTCATTCAGACAGAGCTTGTGCTCTGTCAGGGATATGCATGGAGAACTCTCAAATATCTAGGAGGGATTTGACTAGATAATATCTGAAGTCTTTTCTAGCTCCCAGATTCTATGATTTTAAACCCATCTATTATTCAGCAAACTCAACCAGCTACAGAATATTTCTAAACCTCCTTAGAAAGTGGTAGGAAAAATATGACTCCCTAAGCAGAAATGACCAGTTAATTAGGTTGCTCAGAATGACTGTGTGAGAGAACTTTGTCAGCAAATGCTCATGGTAGAGATACATTTGTCAAAATTGGTCTGCACCTATCTCAGTGTCCATGGTGGGTGCTTAATACAGTTTGGCCTATTCATTAAAATACCAGTGCCTTAGGACTGAGCATCAGGACAGTGATTTCTTGAACCCTCAATGATTTTTCCTTTGCTATTCCAGAGGAGAAGCCAAAGGGCCCAGTTTGGATATACTATAAATGCAGGGAGATAGAGGTCTGAAAAAGAAACAGTATGAGTGCTGGATTGAGAGTCTGAGCATTTGATCTTAAATTCTGCCTCTGCTAACTGCTGGCCATGTGATCCAATGGCATCTATTCTCTGGGCCTCATCTGTAAAAATGATGGGATCAGACATAGCAATAATAATAATACTAGCTAGCATGTTAGCCATTACATTACATTTTATATTCTAGTCTATCAACCTATCCTATGCTGTATTATACTATGCTGTCATATAATATTGATTGTATTATATAGCATTATGTTATATTGCATCATATGGTATCATGTTATTATATAGTACTTTAAGGTTTGCAAAGAATTTTACAAATATCTTATTTTATCCTTAGAACAGTCTTGGGAGGTAGACATTTTTTCCCCAATTTATTAAATTATTTATTTTTAGTTTTCAACATTCCAAAAGCTTTAAATTTTTCTCCTCCTCCCTCCCCAAGACTTTCTGCAATCTGATATGGGCTATACACATACCTTCCTCTTAAACACATTTTCATAATACTCATGTTGCATAAAAAAATTATAACAAATGGAAAAAAAAACATGAGAAAAAAATAAAACAAAACAAAAAAAGAAAATAGTCTGCTTTGCCCTGTATAGAACTCTATAGTTCTCTCTCTGGGTGTGGCTGGAATTTTCCATCATGTGTCCTTTGAAATTGTTTTAGGTCCTTGCATTGCTGAGAGGGCTAAGTCTATCAAAATCAGTCCTTGCACACTATGGCTGTTACTGTGTATAATGTTCTCTTGGTTCTGCTCCCTTCACTCAGCATCTGTTCATATAAGTCTTTCCAGGTTTCAGTAGAGGTTATTATTATCTTCATTTGACAGAGGAGAAAACTAAGGCAGATAAAGCTTAAATGATTTGCCCAGGGTCATAAAGCTTTTGAGTGCCTAAGTCAGGATTTGAACTCAGGTCCATCCCTCTATCCATTGTGTCAACTAGCTGATGATTAAGTTCTGCTGCAACTCCAAATCCTATGATAGCCAAAAAAGGCATTCATTAAGCAATCCAAAATTATTTGTTGAGGAGTCTATGTGCTAGACCCTAAGCTTGGGGTACTGGGGTTAAAAAAATGAAGGAGACATGGTCCATGTACACATGGAGCTTCAATTTTCTTTTCTTTTCTTTTCTTTTTTTTTTTGGCTTTTTGGAGGGCAGCTGGGGTTAAGTAACTTGCCCAAGGTCACATGGCTAGGTTTTATTTTTGTTTGTGTGCATTAAGTGTCTGAGGCCGGATCTGAACTCAGGTCCTTCTGATTACAGGGCCGACGCTCTACTCACTGCGCCACCTAGCTGCCCCCAGAGCTTCAATTTTCATAAAAACAACCTCAGATATTTATGTAGTCATAATATTCAGTCTCAGTGTAGTTGACAGAGCTGACTTTGAGGTCAAAATGACATGTGTTCAAATCCTGCCTCTGATAGATATCAATTGTGTGACCCCATGCAAGTCCCTTTACCTCTCAGTGAAAGAAACTCATTAAGATTATAAATTGCCAAAAAGGTGCCAGTCTGCATTGGTGGAGGCAGTTTCTCCACTTGGGAGTTCCCTGTACCAATGAAATGACAAGTTCAGTTCCCATTCTAATTAATAAATAATGAAAGTTACTATTTCTTTAGCACTTTAAGGTTTAAGGTAAGGTTTATATAGCATCTGGTTTGATCCATAAGATAGATACTATTATGACCTAAAATATTACACAGATGGGAAAACTCATTGAGGGCATTTAAGGGACCTGCCCAGAATCACATGATTAGTAAATGTCTGAAGTAGGATTCAGACTTCGGTATTTCTGGTTCCACATCTGGTTCTCTCTCTGTTTTGCCAATATAAAGTACTTCAATGTCTATCAAGTGTTTATAAACATTATTTCAGTGAGTCTTCACAGTATCCCTATGAGGAAACCAAAAGTTAAGTAACACAACCAGTCACATAGAAAGTCCATGTCTAAGGTAAGGTTCAAACCTAGGTCTTTTTGACTCCTAGTCTAGTACTCTATACGCTATTCCACATCGTCTATATGTCACAGGAGAGATAATGCATACACAGAGACACCCAAAGATAACCATACCAGGAAGAACATGCCAAATGAGTGGGGTAGACAGTAAGTGCTATAGAAATCTGGAAAAGGGGAAAAAATCAGTGAAGGTCATGAGATCAAGGGAAGTTTCATAGAGAAGGCAGCACTAGGGATGGGACTTGAGAAAGGTAAAGTTTAGCAGGCAGAAAAGAGAGGAGATACTCAAGGCAGGGAGGGCTGCATAAATACAAGAAAACAAGTGTTTTCTAGGAGGAGTGAGCTGGTCAATGAATCTGCCTGGGAAGCATTAGGAGAGTAATGACAGATATGGCTGGAAATGTTGTGTAGCCCATGGAAGGAGTGGGGAAAAGGGATATTCATTTCTTTAAGCAAAACTATACTTTTTTTCTTACTAATCTGGAAATGTTAGGTTGCTCATAAGTTTCTTCTGCCTCTCTTTGGAGAAAAACAAAATCTCTTTTTATGAACATAAGCTCTTGATTCTTCTAGAGAGAAAGGGGTCAACTGACCCTTTTTACGTCATGTTAGAAGGTAACTTAGAGGTTATCTAAACCCAACCCCCTTGTTTTACAGATGAGGAAACTGGGAAATAATTTGCCCAAGGTTACACTGCTATTAAAATGTCAGAGTGGATACTTAAAACCTCAGACTTTTTACTTCAAGTCTTGTGCTTTGGGGAAGATCATTAACTCTTTCATGATGTAAATTAATTATCTATTGCAGTTTTGTTTCTGAAAGCCACAGAAAATAAAAGAATTAAATAATCAGTGAAATCCATTAAATAAGGAAATGGACATTAGACTAGAAACAATGTAGGTTCTAGTCCGAGTTCTAGAGGCAGCTAGGTGGTGCAATGAATAGTGAGAGACCTAGAATCAGGAGGACCTGAATTCAAATCCAGTCTCAGATACTGATTAACTGTGTGATCCTGGGCAAGTCAATTAACCTGTATCTGCCTTAGTTTCCTCAATTGTAAAATTGAGATAAAAGCACCTACCTCACAGAATTGATCTGAGGTTGTATAAAATGAGGTATATGTGTAAAACTTAGCACACTGCCTGGCACGTAGTAAGCATTTAATAAATGATTATCTCCTCTTCTTTAGCAGTTAGTTGTGTGCCGTTAGGTAAATCATTCCACTTTATGCCTCAATTCATGCATCCTTTCAATGGAGATGATGCCTGCTTTGTCTACCTCAAAGGAATGTTGTGAGGATCAAATTAAAGAGATTTTTTTTCTTGCTATTTAGTCATTTTTTCAGTCATATCCATATGTTCATGACCCCTTTTGGGTTTTCTTGGCAGAGATACCTGAATAGTTTGCCATTTCCTTCTTCAGCTCATTTTGCAGATGAGGAAACTGAGCCAAACAGGGTTAAAAGACTTGTCCAGGGTCATACAGCTAATAAGTGTCTAAGGTTAGATTTGAATTCAGGTCTTCCTGACTCTAGATCTGGTACTCTATCCACTGTGCCACTTGGCTGCCCCAAAATGATTTGGCAAATATTTATTAAGACTTGATAGACTTCAAGGAACTTATAGTCTAGCAGGGGAGAGAAGGCACTGTACCAAGGACTGTAAGGCCCCAACGGAAAAGTGCACAGGAGAGGTCCCAACCAAGAATGGTGAGATGAACATCTAGCTTGAAGACATCAGGAAAGATTTTATGGAGTTGGCATCTGATAATGGTAATGATGAAAGGAAACCATTTCACCAGGTAAAAATAATGGGTGTTAGAGTGCTTTCAAATATAAGAAGGGTACAATGAATGGAAAGAACACTAGATTTAGTTTGAAAAGACATTCTAGTTCTGATACTTGCACCCTGGCACCAAGTGAATCTCTTGATAAACCTTGATTTCCTCATCTATAAAATGGGGACAATAATACAGGGCTGTGGCAATCAAAGTGCTTCACAAAGCTTAAAATCTTAGAGAAACAGAAGTGATTATTGCTCTAGTTGCCATTAGTCCTCAAAGACCAAGAGGTTATAAAAGAAGATACAACGCAATAATTAGCATGTAACAAAATCAGGAAATCACATTTTTCCCCCTTGTGAAGCCAACTGAAGAATGAAAAGGAGACAAGGATTCTTTTTTTCCCTGAAGAATGTGACAACAGAAAGTAAAGCATGAAAAATGATTACCGCTATTAAATCACAATACATTATTTCTTTAGCTGAGCAAAACAACCTGTCATTTGATGTCTTTAGCTGGATAACACAAATACAAATATTAACATCTCATTAAATATTCCCTCATTTCCTCATTCTCCAGGAATATTTATTGACTCAGAACCACTAAAAGAAATGTAAAAACTGACTTTTCTCCATCTCCAAAGTGAATTTCCCTTTAAGGGAAATTCATGAACATTACCCATATCCCTCAAGCTCTCCATCATGAGGTGAAAGTGACCCTATTGAAAGCTACATCAGTGAAGGAGAGGCTCTGGAAGGTCCTTGCCCAAGCTGAAAAGACCATAAGCCTGATAATGGACTGGATGTCTGTCATCTGAGCACCAACTCCTTTCAATGCAGTGAGGCTCATTACCATAGGATTGGCCACTAGATGATCAATTTTGGGGCCAGAATGACTCAGAAAGCTCTGCTAAGGAATGAACTGTGTTAGACAGTGGTACTAAGGGTATGATATAGGGAAGGAAGAGTTTTATTTGTGTCAATTGAGAGAAGAGCCACAAAGATGAAATCATAAGTCTTCTGAAGTTTTAAATTAGTTACTATAGATTTTCACTTTTCACTCTATTTCAGATAAATGCCAGAAATATTTATTTACCTTGTCAAGACATTAGCATATACCCTGTTTTCCAGAGCTAACACCAGCAAGCAGCTGGGTCCTCAGCCTGACATAACAATCCTTTGCACTCACTTGCTAGATCATCTCAGTCTCTGGCAAAATCACCTAATCAGTGTATTGCTTTGACCAGCACCAGTTGTTCTCTGAGCTGGGATAAGCTCTGGTCATGCAGCCTTGCTAAGAATCAAACGTGTCACATTGCTGCTGTTACCTCTCATTATCAGGGCTACAGCTCACTGTGCTGAGATCTCACATTTCCTTGGGTCCCCCCGCCCCCCACTCATGTGTCTAGTCTGTTTCTGCTTTCAAGCTGTTTCCCTAACTTTGAAAGTAAACTTCTGTTTGATTCCCAACTCTACTGTCTCTGGCCTGCTCTGTTCAGCTCTGGTCATCCACAGGTCAGAGGCAGGTTTGGTCCAGCTGACAAAGTTTATGGATCCCTTTAACTTACTCTGAAGAACACTGGACTTGGAATGAGGAGATCTGTGTTCATGTACTGGTTCAAACATTTATTACCTATGTGAATATGGTGGATGTCACTTTTTTGAATCTCAATTTACTCATCTGTCAAATAGAGATACAGCTGACCCTTTTTCCCATCCAGGTTTGTTGTGAGAATAAAAGAAGTTAAGAATGCACTGTTAGTGGAGTTGTGAGCTGGTCTCACTACACTGGATAGCAATTTGGAACTACACTCCCAAAATGGTGCATGCCCTTTGGCCCAGTGGTATCAATACTAGGTCTATATCGTGAAGAGATCAAAGAAAGAGGAAAAAGGATATACCTGTACAAAAATATTTGTAATGGCTTTTTTGTGGTGGCAAAGACCTGGAAACTGAGGAGATGCCCATCAGTTATGAATGGCTGAACAAGTTATGGTATATGAATGTGATAGAATATGATTTTGATGTAAAAGATGATGAATTTTGGTAAACTGTCAGAATACTGGTGCAGTGCAGTGAACAAAAAAGTGAGGAGGTCAATTAATACAATAACTTCAATATTGTAAAGACAAACAACTTTGAAAGACTTATGTACTCCAATCAAAGCAATGATCAACCATGACTCCAAAAGACTCATGATGGAACTTGGTACTTCCCTCTTGAAAAAGAGGTGATGGTGCTCTAGGGAAAGATTCACACACATTTTTTGGCCATGGCAAATGTGGAAATTTATTTTTTTTGATTATGAACATTCCTTAGAATTATTTTGTTATTATTTTTAAATGAGCAGTGTAGACAGGAGGGGGTAAAGGAAGATTTTCATTGCTTCAAAAAACATCCTAAAAATAAATAAATTTCACATTAGAAACAAAGTTTGGAAATCAAAACTGATTAAAGAGAAGTATGGATTGAGTTGGTAAGGGGAAGGGAAATCTAGTTTAATCTTGGAATAAACAAGTTAGCTTGAGCATATTACAAATGTAGGATCAAAAGAACTTAGTGATTGACCAAATACTGGGGACAAGGGAAAGCAGGAGTCAATCATGACTGAAGTTTTCAACCTCCATTGGCAATAATAATAGAAACTGGACAATAAATTTTGAAGTCGATGATTTAGAAAGGAGCTTTGTGTGGTTAAAGGATGGGGGTGGCTAAGTGGCAAAGTAAATAGAGCACTGGCCCTGGAGTCAGGAGGATCTGAGTTCAAATCCAGTCTTACTAGCTGTGTGACCTTGGGCACGTCACTTAACTCCAACTGCCCTGCATTCCCCCCTCTAAAAAAGCAAAAGCAAAAAAAAGGACTAAATGATTTGAAGTCAGAGGAATAGAGTTTGAATCCTGATTCTTCTACTTATTATTTGCCTGCTCTTGGACAAATAACATACTCTTTGGGATTCAGTTTCCTTGACTACAAAATGGACTAGATGATCTCTAACATGTCCTCCAGCTTTGATTTGAATCTCATTGAATGGTCGGAAATATTTCAAAGGTAAAACAGTTGGGCTTTGGTGACTTATTTAATATAGGAGGACAAGGGAGGGAAGACAAATTGATTCAGAGCTTTTGAGGCAACTGGGATGATTGGGAGGATGGTGGTTCCATTAATAGAAATGTGGGAATAGATTTGGGAAAAGAAGGCCTGGGTTACTGGATTCCTCAGAAAATGCCTGTAATGATTGCTATCTGGAGGATAGTTTGCCTTCTTAGTGTGCCAAAAGCACTTTTCCAGTTATAAAGCATATCAAGGAAGCACCTGATGCTATTAGTGACCAATTGTGAAATGCCCAAATCAGATGTTCTTGAAATATGACATGAGAACACCCTATCCCATCAGTAGGTGTGCACAGATCAACCCTGGCATCTTAGGCCCTGAAACTGCACAACAAATTTTTCTGA